>JARHVA010000459.1:0-40000 GCA_037957365.1 Torreya grandis
TTATCAGTATACATATAGATTTAGCTTAGACAGTGGTCATGGAATAAACCATATGAATTTTCATAAGCCTATATAGGTACAATGTCTCTATCAAAACCTTCCAATGATCCTTTTACCTCTCAAAATATTTAAAACCCACACTGAATCTTTGATGACATCACCATGGTTCCTATATGTGCATTGGCTATATATATGGGTAGTGAATGTTTAGAATGGAGAAAAAAAGATGGGAATAATTGGTATATAAACTCAAAATAAACCTTAAAATTCATTATACCCATCAAAAACTTCCTAAAACAAGAGACAATACATCTTCTCCAATGTGAAAATCAATTGCAACTAAGAACTACATGACAAGCCATGATGTAATGGTTGTTTGTGTGACATTTGAGCTTACCAACCATGAGAATTGATTTTTATACTAAAGATGAAAAGTGAATGGGAATAATAACAATTTTAAAAAAATTAAATTGTATTATCATAACTTTATGAAACCATCAAGAAACACAAAGTTCTTGAAAATTTTGAAAATTGCCCATTACATTCAAAAGAGACTAGTTTACAAATTTGAGGTTATTGGCTCATAAAAACACCAAAAAACATGAAACAAATCATGTGGAATATTTTAAGAATTATAAATCATCTGGGAGAAACATCATCAACTAGATTTTATGAAATCTCCCAAACAAGAGTAAAAACCATAGGGTGTACAAAACATCTAGCAGATTTGCACGGTCAATTTATTAGCAATGGTTCATAAAGAATAATTGATAAAATTTTAAAAAAATTCTATTAAAATTAATATATCTATGTTTTCTATCATATCCCAATGAAATTTGTCTTGAAACCTCATGAATTGTCCATACCAAGTACAAACTTGCAAGTCATTTTTGCTTGCCAAGAAGGGTGAAAAGAGAGATGAATAATTTTGAGCAATAAATGACAATTAAAAATCAAAATAATAATTTAAATTATCATGGGTGAGATTAAGAGTCATATTTAAACCTTTAGAAGTGTCACACTTCCCAAGGAGGTTGTATAAGTTCCAAACTCTTCTTCTTCCTCAAGAAAACTACCCATTCTTCTGCATAACCTACCATTTTTTTTGGCTAGTTACTTAAGACTTATAGAGACACATGGATCATGACATAACATTTTTACACCTTCACATTTCACAATAAACCTATACAATTCATTAAATGCACCCTTTTCACCCCTAAAATGATAAATGAACATCAAAACTAATTGACCAAGGCTAATATAACATCATTTGAGACTGATTAACATGTAATACACCCCATGAAACTCATATCACACCCAATATATACCTATAAAGTCAATTTTTTACCTATAGGTGCCCCAATTTGACTAAAAATTCAAAAAACTTCAACAAATTGGTGACTCATAGGGGTAGTATGCCTACTATACTAGCTAAACCAGTAGACTTATCAATCCATTAGGTTTAAGAGTTATCTAAAGTTTTAAAAAAATAATTAAACCTTTGACCATTGAATTTTTACCAAGATAAGATAACTAAAGACAACCTCAAGCACATAAATCAAATAACACACACAATAAAGAAAGTAAACACACACACACACACATGTGCTCAAGGCACTTAGGAGAAAAAAGAACAAACTAATATGTATAACTACAATGAACATACCTCACCCTAGATCAAATGGGAAGTTTTAAGCATCACCTTCTTCATGAGATGGAACATGGTGCAAATCATGTTTCTCCTTGGATTGGATGTTTTGTAGATTAGACCTATTCCTTGGCACTTCAATCATCATCCTCTGAAGTAGACCATCTTCAAATAGGTCTACAATGTAAAAGTATTTCCCTTGCATCCAAACATATTCAACCTTGTTATGTGGATCCTTAATTGTAACTTCAAATGATGATTCAATAAGGCATACCTTCTTATCTCCCATAGTGCTTTCAACAATATTGGGCTTCCTCTTAGCTGGAAGTTCTTCTAGCTCATCAAGGAGCTTTGCAAATTCTATCCAATCTTGATCATTGTCCTCCATGGAATATTACTTATTCACCTTATCATACACTTTACCTTCAACTTGTAAAATATCTTATAGCTCTTAAAATAGCTCCATTTGTAGCTACCAGTCATACGTTTCAACAACTTCTTGTATACTAGCATCATCAATTGACTTAATGATAGTAGGTTCTTGACCAACAGAAAGAGCTTCCTCTTTAGGTTTGGTTAAACAATCAATATCAAGGTTAGACTCATCAACAAGCTTGTCATCAGGTGTGAATTATTTTGGAAAAGGAGAAGCTTCACACAACCCATAAAATTCCTTTTAAATGTCATTGAACTTCTACCATTAATATTCTTCTTCATAGATGCCATCCTCAAGAACTATTTCCTCTGTCTTAGTCTCATGAAGCTCTCCTAGGACTACCAATTCTTGAGGGATGACTTGAATTTCATTTTTTTTATTATAAATTCCACTTCATCTAAAACTTTTTGATTAGTTTTAGAGTCTTCTTCAAGGGATGTAAGATACTGCATCTCTTTCTCCTTCATGCTTATGCCAAGACTAGGCATCTTAAAATCATGTGACCTAGCCCAATGAGGCTGCCAAGGAGGTAGGTTTTCTTCAAGAAAGATTTCTCTTTATTTATAAACTAGCTGATCCTCCTTAGGTTACCATACCACATGTCCATAAAGGTTAAGAGTGATAGGGTAAGGAAAAGGTGAATTAGTTGGTGGAGGTGGCACATCAAATTGAAAATCAGATTGAGGGTGAAGTGTACGGGGTTCTTCATAGATACACATCACTTTAAATATAGATACATTAGCTAGTGTAATATCCATTTTTTCACCAAGGGGAGTCCCTATGGTGATTTATTCCTCATAATCACTGATGAGATCCTCTTGATCAACCATGAATTGAATTTGTTATTCTTTACTTGCTTCTCTCAAGATAGCTTCCTTTTTGAGAAGGAAATGCTTATGGATAGGCTCATAGGACTATTGGGGGATAAAATTTTGTTTTTGGCAAGGATAATTGTAAGATTGATACACTTCATTATAATTTTGATTATAGTCACACCAAGCTTCATTAAGAACTAGATCATTCTGATGGGGAATGGTATAACCTTAGAAGGTTTCACAAACTTATAGAGAACAAAACTCAAAACCAAATTGAGCCATGAAACCTCATTGAAAGGAAAAACACAAAGAAAACATGTTACCATAAATATTCAAAGGACAAAATAGGTTACTTGACTAGTTGATATATCTTTGGATTTTTCATTGATGGTTGAATAAATGCCTTTAAAGGCTGATTGTTGAAAGATAACATCAAAAATCTATAAACCTCTTAGACCAAGAGTCCCACCAGGCATGCCAAAAATTATTGTAACTTGGATTTTCACCCTTTAAGGAGATTAAAAAACTCTCCTCATCCAAGTGGCATAATGGAATCACCTCTAGGATTGTGGGTAGCCTAGGGAATGAGGTGAATCTCTAGATAGGGCTAGTTTCCTTGATGTACCACTTTAGATTGCAACTACAACTAAACTTGGGGGGTGAAAAGGGAGAAGGATAACTAAAATAAAACTAGGCTAAAGGAGGTGATACACAAAATAACATGATGACATCCAATCATATTTATATTACACTTAAAATCAAGAGACAAACTAAACATACACTTCTCCAATCTTTATCTTCTCACATCAATACTACATTGTGAGGTTATGGATGAATGTGCATAGATAGGAGGAATAGAAAATAGGAATATGATGGAACTATTGAATAAAATAACTCACTAAATCCTTGAAATATCTTAAAACACTTCACATTCCCATCATGAAGAATCTTTCCAACTATAAATAGGATGAAAGAATGACAAAAGATGCTAAGGAATCCATAGTCTTCACTTATGAAAAATAAAACATTCCAAATGAACACACTAAGAATAGTATTGGAAGAGGTAAAAATTAATTTTATTATTGATAAAAAGGTATACAAATGATTAGGGCTTTTCCATACATAGGTGGAGCATCCAATACAATGCCAAAATGGTTAGTCCTTATAAAACTTATGAGAGAGAGAAGAAGATAGAAGTCTAAGGGTGACAAGGACAAATTTCAAGCTAATAAAAGGAGTTAATTATGTGTTAGAAGATTATGTGGGATGAACCATGAAATTTTAGGACCTACAAGTGTCAATCAAAGTCACAAACTTCACAAAAAATGGCAAGAAACTCCTCATTCTAGCTCAGAAAAACTATTTGCATGATTATCCCTATTTGAATGACTTATAACTAATTGGGACCAGGTATGATGATTAAAATAAAGTTTAAATACATTATACATTCCTCTCCATGCATTGGTTATAAGATTGGTCATCTAAAATCACCTAGAAAAGAGAATTCATCATCTCTAGTCCAAAAAACACTCTTTTCATGCACCCTGCACACTTGGCTTCCAAAAAGAGATAATTTTCTTATAAAAATCCATAAAAGGTAGTGAATTACCTGTTTTAAGGCACTCCATTTCCTTAGAATCATTAGGGACACTTTTCCCTAGCTTTTCCAATATTCCATTTTTGGCTAGCTAAGTTGAAACACTTATTTTAGACACTTATGAGTTTATAATTAGAATTAAATGACCATAGGGAGTTATAAAAAGTCTGTATCTTCCCTCCAAAATTTGTTTCACATTCAAAATCCTCTTATAGCTTAGAAAACACAAAAAATGGTAAATAATATCATGTTTATACCATGTCCATATAGGTCCATACAACTAGTTGACATGTGAAGCATCTTGAAGGAGTGTTTTCAAAGTTTTAATAGGTTTAATGGTCTAAATGTGACATTATATTAGCTTTCCAACTCTATTTTCAAAAACTAGTCTTTACAAGGGTTTTGGAGGGTTTCTAAGAAGTTTGACTTCTTAAAGTTGTTTCATAAAAACCTGACATTGGATTTGTAAAAAATTTTCACAAATGTGGCCTTAAAGGACCCTATTAACATCTCCAAACTCCTTTGAAATCCATGGAATGACTCATGAAAAATATGAGAATTCTAAGTTAGCCTATCAAGCTTGTTTCCTTAATTCCAATAGGTCTAATGGGTTTTTGAGCCAAAAATGTATTATGTAAGGTTTATCATGAACTTAAAATTCCTTAACACATCTATATCCACCCCATAAGGATAATCCCACCATATATAACACTCACTAGAAATAAGTGATAGTGAACTCCAAATTGGCCTTAGGCTTGAATCCTACCTAATAGGCATGTTTATACCTTTGAGTATCTAGACCTTCCTATAAGGTTTATCTCATCTTTGGGATGTTATTCATGTTTCCATATTTATTTTTAAACTTATAAATCTCCCGTATAGGTTTAAAAAACTCATTTATCATCTTTTTAGCCATCTTTTCCAAGACTATCAGTTATATGCACAAGGGGAGTGCCCTCCATCTGAGATAAAATAGAGGGAACTCCCCTACTTCATAAAAAAAATTGATTACTTGAATATATTACCCAAGTATTTAAAATTACATATACAAAATTTTAAATATTTATTTGGTGATTGGCCCCTCCAAATGCATGAAAGTATGAGAAATACTTGTAGAAAGGGCACTGTCTACAGGGTTTGCATTTTGGATTGAATAATACTTGTCTAGATTCATTTATAGATTATTGAACACACTTGAAATGGCCAAATTAAATTCTCACAATATTCCCTAAATTATATTATCATCCCTTAACTCACTCAATTACTTTCTCCTTCTTCATACTCTCTGGATGGGCTTTTTGTTCTTTAAGAGTACTCTATCGCCGAGACATAATAGAGAGGTATTTCTCTCTATATTAAGAATAAATGAGTGAATATATAGTTTAATATTGTCCAAATGGTTATTTTTGATAAAAATTAAGATTTTAGTCCTTTAATTTATCTACAATTACCACAAACTTCTCCAAAATAGCCTCTAAATAGGATTGTGTAAAGAATACTATGTGCAAGGTTGGTTGTGTGAGTTATATGTTGCTTTTAGGGTAATGCCTATAGGTATAAATGCATGGTTTGAGATAAAAAAAATATATACATAGTATTATATACCAACCTTAGATCCATTTTATGTTATTTTTACTTGTATACATTCTTGGATCTACAACCAATCACCCCTTAGACACATTTCTCCATTGATTGTCTACCTGCAGTCACCTACATGTGGCTATAGGTGTATATTTATTCTTTATACTTGGGTTTGATGTTTGAGAATATCCATGGAAAATATTTAATCACAAAAATTAATTATTTAATATTTCTCTTCTTAAAATCCCTATAACACCACTTGATCATCAACTTTGGGCCACTGTTTTACATCTTGTTGTTGGTCAATATATACACAGTGTATAGACTAGGTGTCCATGCAAGGAAAACAAAAGTAAATCTATTAATTTTAAGATATTTTTAAGTCATGAGTGTCCATTTAATAATTTTAAACCAATACGAAAGTTGGTATGATCTAGGATGGTCAAACTAGAGCATAAGGTCGCTTTGTAGTCCAAAGACTGTAGAATCTACTACCTAGTTTAGTGGTTTTAAAGGCATATTTGGGCCTTATAAAATTTGGTATCCACCAAATTAATATTGCTCCAAACCATTACAAGTATTCATATGATATATATATATATATATATATATATATTATATGTATATATAGTTATAGTTATAGTGTATTATGAATGATAAAAGGTCAATATCACATTGATATATGCTATCCATAAAAGGTGATGGCTCTCTATTTTGCACCTTTAGGGATTTAATCTCTAAAACAATTATCTCATTTCTTTGGAGGTGACCTTCCTTCCTTATTTTTTAATATATAATTTTAAAAATTATTCCATGGTCTCAAGTATATCAAGACAATTAATAATGTTCATCATATGTTTTAATCTCTCCATATGACTTTTAAGCTCTCTACTCAGGCCACCTGTAGGTGGTGATTCTTAGTATATAGGCAAATTTATCTGGAAAGTGGTCATGGAATAAAACATATGAATTTTCATAAGTCGTTATAGATCCAAGGTCTCTATAAAAACATTCCAATGATCCTTTTACCTCTTAAAATATTAAAAACTCACACTAAAGCATTGATGTCATCATCATGGTTCCTTTATGTGTATTAACTATATGTATGGATAGTGAGTGTCTAAAATGGAGAAATAAAGATGGAAAAAGGGCCTCATTAGAAACTAAACTCAAAATAAACCTTAAAATTGATGATCACCTTAAAAAAAAGCTGAAATAAGAGACAATACATCTTCTCCAATGTGAAAATCACTTCCAACCAAGAACTACATGGAAAGTCATGATGTAATGGTTGTTTGTGTGATATGTGAGATTTCCAACCATAATAATTGCTTTGGAGACTAAAGATTAAAAGTGAATTGTAATAAAGAAAAAATTTAAAACATTTAAATGGACTTATCACAACTTTTTGAAACCATGGAGAAACACAAAGTTCTTGAAAATGGTGAAAACTACCCATTGCATTCAAAAGAGACCAGTCTAAAAAATTGGGGTTATTGACTCATCCAACCACCACAAAACATTAAAAAAAGAATGGGGACCATTGGAGGAATAAATAAAAATCATCTGGGATAAACATAAGAATCTATATTGTATATAATCTCCCAAACAAGAGCAAAATGAATAGGGTGAATAAAATAACTAGCAGATTTGCACAATCAACTTGTTAGCAATGGTTCATAAAGAAAAATTGATAAATTTTAAAAATAATTAAATTAAAATTAAGGTATCTAAGTGTAATATCATCTATTGAGATCATTTTTATTGAAACCTCATGAGTTTCTTGTACCAAGTACAAACTTATGAGTCACTTTTGCTTGACAAGAAGGGTGAAAAGAGAGATGAATAATTTTGAGCAAGAAATGACACTTCCAAATCAAAAAAAAATGGAACTAAGCATTTGGTATCTGAAGAGTCATCTATAAACCTTTATAAGTGTCACACTTCCCAAGGAGGTTGTAAAAGTGCCAAATTATTCTTGTTCTTCAAGAAAACTACCTATTATTCTACATAACTTACTATCTTTCAATTTTTTCCATTACTTAAGACTTTTAGGGACATATGGGGCCTGAGATCATGCTTTTACACCTTCACATTTCAAAAGAGACCTGTAAAACTCATTAAATGTACCCTTTTGACCCCTAAAATGACCCAAAATGATAAATGGACATCAAAACTAATTGACCAAGGCTAATATAACATCATTTGAGAATAATTAACATTTAATAAACCAAATGAAACTCATAATACACCCCCTATAGACCTATAAAGTCAATTTTTTACCTATAGGTTCCCCAATTTGACTAAAAAGTCAAATTTGGTAAATATTAATATGACTATTCATTAGAATTCTTTGATGATGTAGTCCATGTTATCCTCATCCCTAATCTAGATCTGGTAATAATAGAGTAATCTCTAAATTAAGGTGATAATTACTCCAAATTCATCTCTCACAAATAAAAACTCTTATAGTAAGTCACCTACTCCATTTCCCTCACCAAATCTTATAGGTCCTTCAGCTAGCTGAGTGAAGTCAGTAGCTCTCTAGCTCTCTATAGCTTAGTCTGAGATGCATATTTCTATTGTAAATGTCTTTATGCCATAAAATTATCATCCTTTATCTATTTCCCCATATCAAATGTCACAAAACCCTCCTCTCTACTCATATCCTTTGACATCAACCTATCTACCTCTACGTATATTATAGCTATATATATATATATATGTATGTATGTATGTATGTATGTATGTATATATATATATATATATATATATATATATATATATATATGTATGTATATATATATATATATACATACATACATACATACATACATACATACATATATATATATATATATACATATCTCCCTCTATCAGATCCATGTCCTTGAAACCATGTAATGTCAATATCTCTCACTCTATATCCTCATAAATCCTCTTAATCAATGCCTCATCATCCATTGATTATGTTGGTATTGAGGGCCTAATCTCTTGATCTCCCCTTCCATAGATATCTAGTATAGTATGCATCACCATATCATCCCTATTTCCCTCCTCATCACCATCAATAATAATCTTATGGGTATATCCTATAGTTACATCCTCCATCTTAGAATTTGTAATTCATGCCTCCTTAATAAACACATTTTCCTCCTCCCACTATCCTCCATCATTACTAATAGCTACTTGTATAAGTACCTATTATTTCCATGTCCTATGATGTTGCACTCTAAATATCACATAAATTTTATCTCTATGTCCTAGGTCTCACATAATGGGTTGTCAAGTTAATAGGCCATATATACTCCCACCATGAAGTATAAGCCTCCATCACCCTTGAATCTACTACATCTCTCCTAAACTGGTATTATCCAATCTACATCTCCATCCAAATTTTCTCTGCTACCCTAGAATCCATCTATGGTTCCCATTGGGGTCTTTCACTCAATACTTATGTGAAAACATGTGGTCCTATTGTTACATCCTATAATATCCAAAATTATCACAAAACCCTATCAGGCCTTTTCTACTAAATGATATGCTAATGTCTATAAATAGTATAACAAGATGTCATCATACAATCCATACACCATGCATCCTAAGCCCACCATGGATATATGTACCTAGAATGTGTCCATATGATATATATATGGGAACCAAATCATCCAAATCCATCCTATAGAATGTCACATTATCTATATGTGTCTATTTTACTCTTATAACAATGTACCATCTATAGGAAAATGGATCTTCATCTACCCTCTATCTCAAATATCCAATAGGACTCTCCACAATATGTGCTCCCACACACACACTTATAGTAGTATGGATATCCCTATCCTCATATCTCCTAATTACATGAATATATGTAAGTCTTTATATAATTGTGTCAACACATAGGGTCCCCATACAAACTTTGTATCACTCTCTAACATATCTGAAATTACATCTAATAAAGCCATAAGAAATAGTTTCCCACTCTTGTCTAGTAGTAGTATAACATTAATAAGAGCCATCAATACCAATGTCAATTTTTTTGTCACATATAATGCCATATAGTCATATAAATCAATTCAATAGTCAATCATCACTATTATCTCCTCCAAAAATACTCTCATTAATGATATTTCTTGTGTAGTCTCCCTCTATTAAATATTTTGACCCCATATAAGGATGTGAAGTATCCTTCATACATCCTCTACTGTCACATTCATATCCCTTATAGGTAGCTATAATGTGCTAGTATTAGAATGTAATATCTTCACCAAATCTATTAGTATCTCCCTATTTACAAAAATATTAGTCATCTTTAACAAATATGCCAATCTCACTACCTCTAAGACACCTACCTAATAAAACACAAAACTCTACATCAATTGTAGCACCCCCAAATGCCTCTCTGACATGGTAATAATATGTTGTATCTCCTATAAATACAATAAGTGAAATGTTAGTCTATTTTTATCATAATCTATTCATGTAACATAATAATTAAACACCTAATTAGGTAATTCGATGATACTTTTATATTAAATTTAATATTGAAAACTACCACAAACAAAATCACCAAAATGTTAACAAATTCACTATACCTTTTAGATAAATTAATATGCGACCATCATTTTTATACTTATCACAATGGGGCTGACCTACTCAAACTCATTGATAGGATTAATAACTCATGCATGAAACATACTATTAACTTCTTCTTTAACCTGTGGACACAAATTTATATTCATGATAAGGTTGTTTCCTAACTAGGTGAGTGCCTTCAACTAGTTTGATATGAATTTTACCCAAGGATGAGTGAACACCCTTCATCTCATTATAATTTCTGGGAAATACATCTTGATATTCCTTCAATAAGTCAAACACTTTATAGATCTCAATATCAGACTAATAATTACCCATAATATCCATATTTGGTGTATCCTTTATTCCAATATGTTATTGTATTATTTGATATGGTTCCTAATACATGTGTTGTCAAAATAATTATGTCACAAATAGTTTTAGTGTGATAGTTTTTGGGTGAAACAAAATTATTGGTCAATGGATCAAATAAATTGGATCCTTCACCTTCATCAACATGGAACATGTTTTTTTGTTTACCTTTTTGAATTTATTCATGTAGTTTATAATTGATGATAGGTTTTGGTGCAAATGAGGATTCCTCAATTAGATAATTAAAAATAGTATCCCTTCTTCCATCACACCATCTATTCTTCATATCTAGTCTTATATGGGATTTGGGTTACTAATAACTAATTAATGCATTGATTGTAGTGTAAGGCACAAATCTATCCTTGGAGATGAATAAGATAATGTCAAGACCATGATATTCTTAAAAAAATTCTAAAAATGGGTACCTAGATGATGTTCATCATGAACATATCATTCTCTAACCCAGGTGTGCAAGGTGTCCTAAAATTTATGATCCCATAGATATTTTCATAGGAAAGATTCATTAGCCAACCACATTCCGTTTCATGCCTCTAGATGAGGTTCTAGTGCTCGATAAATATTATAGTTGATAGTGCCTCATACATGCTTGTCATGATGAAGTGATGATGTAAGGAATAATTTACTTGGTCCCAATGAAGGAGATGCTCATGATGAGTTTGCCACCACATTGCCACTATGCCATTAATAAGGTGAATTAGTGAGCTCACATGAACAACGTAAAATTCATAAATTATCTAGTCTCTAGATGAATCATGGAATTTTATTTGACCATGAAAATGTAGAGATTCATCAAGTCTTTTAGGTGGTGTATCCATAATTGGTCCTTGCATGAATTTTCTAGTGGCAAAATAAATAAATAAATCTATGGTAATTTTGGTACTATCATGGAATGTCTTCATGATTGCTAATGACACCCCACACTCTCACAATAAAGTCATAGTCACCTCATGCCCAACAATCATAGGCATTACATAATATTAGAGAGGGACTATTTATCTATCCATTAGAGGATTCCATCAAAGGTAGGATCATGATGCTCACTGCCTTGATATCTGATATTGTATATGTGATTAATATCCTTATCCATGTGAATAGGTTTAACATAAAGGGGTCCATGTGCTTGGTCCAATGGGATGATGATGTATTAATCAATATTTTCAAAGATAATATATATATATATATATATATATATATATATATATATATATATATATATATATATATATATATTTAAATATTAAAATGGCATTGTTATCATATCACCAAGGACAAACCAATAGGGCCAAAAAGTCATCAATCTCAGCCAATTCTAAAAAATCAAAGTTAGCTTTGAAAGTTACCTTGATGATATCTATAATTGGATTTTTAAGAATGCCAATCAGTAGGGCCTAAGTCTTATTGGCTATAAACAATACATGAGTTGAGGGTTGTAAGTTCAGGCTAGCAATTTTTTTCTATGCATCCTTTGTGAGGACATTGACCTTAGTGCTCATGTTGACTAAAATGTCCTGGATCACCCATCCATTAATAAGAGCATTCACCAATGTTTATTTATCCTCTTCTGGGTTAGGAGGAATGGGAATATCTTTTCATTGATCATGGTTTAATAGATGATATTTAGCTGGTCTTACCATATGATGTTTAATTAAATTACTCAATTTTGGGACAATATCCTCTTTCAACAGGTGCTTGTAAATCTCTTAGAAATAATCCTATACTATATCTTGATGTTATGTGTCCTTTTGCATATCAACATGTTGAGTAGCATCATCATACTTAAAAAATTAAATTTCCCCTTATAATTCTCATACCAAATTCATAGTTTATTTAATCACTTATTTCTATTTTGAGCATTAGGATACCTAGTTTTATAAGGCTCTTCACACTATACATTGTCAATGGGTGGAATGGATGTAGACTGGGGTTGTCCACCACTTTGCATTATAATGTTAACCTATTGGGTCATTAGAGTGATAGATCATAGTTACCAAGATGGATTATCCATTCATATAACATTTACACCCTTTTCATTTCTTTCTTTTGTGATGGCCATGTAAAAATCAAGACATTATACCAATAGGCACTCTTTTTTAAAAAATCACATGTTTTATAGACTGATCAATCTCAATATTAATGATCTAAAGAACAACATTTATATCATGTCCATGGTGACAAATGTCCACCTCCTCATCCTCATCCTTAGCCTCATCCACGATACCCACTATTCTCATGAGTGTTTGAAATAGCGGCTTGATGCATACCACATGCATACATCTCATGAATATCATTAATGATCTATAAATAATTAGTTTCATTGGTATATGCATCAAATATCTTATAGTATTAAGACACTTTATATTGGGTGGTACATTGTAATAGAGAATAAGAGTGAACATCGTGTTGTTCATGGAAAATTTCATTCACATAACTTATTTAATACAACATGGATGTTCTTATGAGGATAATTATTTCTATTATTACCCTCAGACACACAATCAGTACATGCTAAGTTGTTACAAGTGTGAAGATCATTATTTGTAGTTATATTTTGTAACTATGATGCCATTGAATCTATTTAAGCTTCCATAAATGGATTGATTCCAATATCAATTATATTAATATCTTCATTTTATATGGAATCTTCCACAACCTCACATGGGGATGGTAAATTTTATTTGGGATAATGTCCATCTAAAGGGGAGAAAAACTTCTCCCAAAAACCATTGAGAATGTTGATCATCATTGATCTCAAATTAAAACTTAAACATGAGTGTATTGAATCATGTATCATATTCGAGCATGCTTTTAGTGATCTCTTATTTTATATCATTCATTAAAATAATACTTTATTGTTTAAGATCCATAATATAAAACTCTTAGATATTTTTTTTTTTATTAGTTTGGTTATAATCAACCACCTTATTTTTTAGGATAATACTTCTTATACCATTTATGTGCTCTTTCTAGAAGTGTAGTTGTAAATTATGTTGCTTTTCACTCAAAGAAGGCTATGTCACATTCTATATACATAAGTTCACATTTATGAACATGTTTCATGGAATTATACATTCCTTGATATTGTGTTAAAATAAATTTCATTTAATAATACATAGTAGGTGGTTGAGGTACTTATAATGGTGGTTTCTGAGAGCTTCCAAGTCCTATTTTTGGGGGAAGTTCACTGCCTCCTAGTTCACATATTGTGACCCTATAAATGGTAGAAACAACTAAAATATTTAGTTTTTTATAAGGTTTATTCACTATATTTGGTAATTTCCACACTAGTTATGTTGGGCCCACCCATCATACCAAGTTGGGCCATGAAATTATCTAAAAAAGGAAAATAAAGAGTTAATACACTATGGTCCAAAACTTAATCAACTAAAATTTATCTTATAGGGTTAGTATTTAAATCTATGATATTTTTAGCCTAGTTGTGTATGATTAATTCATCTAGATCAAAATTATGAGCTCAGACTATGGCTAGGTAACTAGGTTGGTTTAATTTGGGTTCTTTAATCTCCACTGCTTGGCTAGTTTATCCTCCATATACTAAAGCTCATGATGGTCATTATTTTAAATTTGGTGAGTCCTCCTTATACTCTTATACTTCCCCATGGATCTTAACTTCACTTATTAAGACCTCTCATCCCCTTCTTATTTTTCTTCCACCTATAATCCTTCACTGAGCTTCATCATATTTACACTTTCAAAACTCCTACTGACTGGCTACCAGTTTGAACCAACAATATTTCATAAACATCCCTACATTAACCTCACAACTATGTTACTCATGTAATATGAGTTTATCCCTCCATGGGAAAAACTTGAATTCCATAGTTAATAAATACCTTCTTCACTTCTAGTGGGAAATGCTTTATATAAAGACCATGTGGTTCTTAAAGAAACATGAACTTTGCTTCTTATAAATAGGAATACACATTTATGGTATACTCTAAGATGTAGATATTAAACACCCCTCTCCACCAAATATTAATATCCCATGTCCATGGCACTGCTAAGTGTGATAAGTCACTCTGACACTTTATCATCTAAGCCATCCTTTGTCCAAATTTTTTTGAATAGTCTTGAGCATGAAATGTGAGACAAGTATGTAGATGAACAAGAACTTCCATAGTGAAAGTTTCATATAGGGAACTATAGATATTTTTTCAACCCATATACATGAATAAACTCCTTGTTAAAGATGTATAACTACAAATTTATCTTCAACACCAATAATTCATTATCCAATATTTTAGAGAAATAACCGCTCGATCATTTTCCATTACTGTGCAAAAAAATTTATGGGTCCCATCAATGAAACCAAAAATTTAGGTTATTTTCTATCTATAACTTTCCCTAGGCACGCTAAAGTAACTGCTTAACAAAAAGCTAATGTTTTGGCATTTCATGCAAGACTATGCTCTTGTACACTCACCTAAAGCAAATAGAAAAATTTTAGTTCATGTGTGTTGTTTCAGGTGCTAATATACTTTTCATATATTAGTAATGGATCATATACCTTAATCAATGAATAAACAAAAAAAAAATACATAGATGTGGAGCTAGTTTTAGTTAATTAAACAAACATGATTATGATAACAATTTCCATGAGATTTAGAGTAATAATTTCACATGTTTAGATAACATAGATTATAATCATTATATCCAAATGAGAACCATAATTTACATAATGGATATAATATAAAATTAGTGACACAAATTAACAATAAACTATAGTGCAATATTAGGATTACAATGAAATCCACGATTTTACTATTTACCATAATGAAAAAAATTATAACGATGTTCAATAACATTACAAATCTATAAATATGTTGGAAATATTGTCATTGATGTCAAAGGTCTAGCATTATTGGTGATAAAGGCCCCATTGTATTTAATGTTGTTTGTAATAAATATATCTTGTCTAATATGAGTTAATATTTATTTAATATTAACAAATATATTTTTGGTTACATATGAGACAAAATAAGGGCCCATGGAGAAGTCGAAGAGCCACGGGATAAAGACAAAAGAAGGATGGGATTTATTTTACCATGAAGAGTCATCTTGGGGAATACCAAGAGTCACCAAGTGAAGACAAAAGAGGAAGGGATAATTTCTAATGAAGGGACACTTTAAGGAATATGAAAAGTCACCAAAGATAAGGACAAAAGTGGGAAAGACGTTTTTGGTCATGAAGGGTCACCACATGACTTTTTAAAGGCTTGAATTTGAAGGGTCATCCAAGATTTGCACCATTTTCCATGAGGATTGAAGAGTCACAAAGGGGGAATTCCAAAGGTCATTTTGGAAAGCTATAAATAAAGGCTTGAGTAGCCACTTGTAATATGGAAGAGAGAGGTTGATTTGATATTGTAATATCTAGCTTAGAAGAGAAATTATGAGAGATGATTTGTATTTGTTATATCTAGCTTAGAAGAGCAAAAGTGAGAGAGAGGAAGGAGATGTTGTATTGATCTATCATTTGTTGAGATAGTAACATTAAGAGATAGGTGTGTGGTATACACAAAGGGGTTGGTGCTCCTGTGGGTTGGTGCTCACGAATTGTTGTTGGGTTGGTGCTCGGCAAAGGGGTTGGTGCTCAAGAATTATTGTTGGGTTGGTGCTCAGAAAAGCAGTTGGTGCTCCTATGGGCTGGTGCTCATGAATAGGTGTTGGGTTGGTACTCGGTAAAGGGGTTTGAAGCTCCTATGGGTTGGTGCTCACGAATTGTTGCTGAGGTTTATACTTGGCAAAGGGGTATGGTGCTCTTGCGGGTTTGTTCTCATGAATATATTTGAGATTGATTCTTTGTGGTTTTTCCCACTCTGGGTTTCCACGTTATATTTGGTGTCTCTCTCTATCTTGTGTGATGTTGATTGTTTGAGTTTTATTACATATCTTGAATGTTTGATTAAGTGGAATTTAGTTAAAGGAAAGATTTATAAGATATATAATATAATGAGTCACCCCCCCTCTCAATATATTTTGTGCTTAAAAATTGGTATAAGAGCAGGTTCCTTTTTGAAAAGTTTTACAGCTTGAAGGTAGATCGGGAAAACATGATGGCTAGGTCACAGGAAGGATTTTCTAAAAATAAGGCACCTTTATTTGATGGGATG
This sequence comes from Torreya grandis, assembly GCA_037957365.1. Taxonomy (NCBI): domain Eukaryota; kingdom Viridiplantae; phylum Streptophyta; class Pinopsida; order Cupressales; family Taxaceae; genus Torreya; species Torreya grandis. The sequence goes on from JARHVA010000459.1 coordinate 17,177, forward strand.
AATTATGCTTTTTGGAGTATGAGAAAGATGGTTTATTTGATGGCCCTTGGATTTGACATATGGAAAGCAGTGGTGGAGGAATATGAAGAGCCACAGACATTTACAATTACTCCAAAAAAAAGAAGGCAAGTGAATGTAATGCTAAAGCTTTAAATGTTATTTTATGTGGTTTTATGTGAATCTGAATTTGTTAGAGTTATGCAATGTAAATTTGCTCATGAAACTTGGGTAAAACTTGAGAATATTTACAAAGGTGATGGAAAGGTTCAGAAAGCTAAGTTGCAGACTTTTAGAAGGCAGTTTGAAAGTTTGAAGATGGAAGAAGAAGAAGATATAGCAAGTTATCTTTTGGAAGTTGATCAAGTTGTAAATTAGATTCAAGGTCTTGGAGAAACATTAGAAGAGTCAACAGTGGTGCAAAAGGTTTTGAGATCTCTATCAATGAGATATGATGCAAATATTTTGGCAATTGAGGAGATGAAGAATTTAGCCAACATTAAGATGGATGAGCGTCATGGTATTCTCACGGCATATGAGATGCAAACAGAACAAGATAAACCCTCAAAGAGAGAAGCAGCTTTCAAGACATCAAAGAAGGAGAAAGCTAAGATTCAAGAATCAAGTGATAGTTCTAGTGATGATGAAGATGACAATGAAGCACTTTTCATTCATAGGCCAAAAAGAGGAATAGGTAAATATCAAAGAAAATTACCTTTTAAATGTTTTAATTATGGGAAGATTGGACATTTTTCAGCTAGATGCCTAGATAAAGTTAAATATGATGAAGAAGAAAAGCCTACATACAAGAAGAATTTCAAAGGCAAATCCAAGAAAGGATTCGAGAAGAAGAGCCTATATTCTAAAGATCCTAGCTTAGTTGAAGATAGTGGAGTCAGCGATTCAAAAGAAGAAGAGATTCTATTCATGGCCATACATGATAATAAAGAAGAAGAAGAGGAGGAATTTGAAGTAGATATGGAAGGAGAACTAAATTGTGCCCTAGAAGAATTAGAAGCTGTTCAGAAGAAGAATCGAAGAATAAAGTGCTAGATCGAGAAAAATGAACAAGAGTCAAAGGAAATGATTGAAGATCTACAAGCACACTTTGAAGAAGCCAAGAATAATGAAGAAGATCTCATAGCACATTTGGAAATAGCAAGAAAAGATTGTGAAAGGTATGTTATTGAAATTGACTCTTTAAAAGAAGATATTAAGAAAGCAGTCAGTGATAAAGTAGTCAGTGATTCAAAATTTGAAGATAGTACTAACATGTTGAATAATATATTGGAAAGTCAAAAAGCATATTCAAATAAGATAGGGATTGGTTTTGAAAAGAAAAAGAGCTATGATGAATCTCTTACACAAGATGAAACAAAAAGGGGAGAAGTGAAGAATACAGAGGACATTCCAAATAGAGAAGGTTGGAAGGAACAAAGCTACAAAAGGTAATCAGGTCAGAGATATACAAACAGATCTTATTTTTATGGCTATTATTTTTATTGTAATGGATATGGTCACAAGAAATTAGAATGTAGAAAAATAGCTAACAATTTTAGAAATAAGGAGAAGGAAATTCAAGTAGAGTCAAGCGGAAGCCACAACTCTTTTGCTCCTCTATCAAGCTTTGATGAAGAGACCATAGTATGCTACAAGTGCAACAACTTCAGACACATAGCTCGGTATTGTAGAAGTGTGTTTGAGTCAGTCAAGAAGGATCAGGTTTTTAAAGCTCCATTCATCACGAAGAAGAATCAGAGTGTCAAAGATCCATTCATTAGGAAGAAGGTACAAACATGTTCATGGCAAAAGAAACAATCTGAAGATTCAATGATGGTTCAGACATCACTGCATGTAAGAGGTAAAGATCAGCCATGGTTAATTGATAGCGGATGTTTGAGGCATATGATAGGTGATAAAAGTAAGATCATTTTTCTAAAGAAGATAAATGGTCGTACAGTGAGGTTTAGAGATAAAACCACTGCCAAGATAGCCAAAAAAGGTACTTTGATTTTGGATTATGGTAGAACTAAGACTAAAAATGTTTTATATGTAAAAGGTCTTAAGCATAATCTATTGAGTATTAGTCAAATTTGTGATTAAGGATACAGATTAAGGTTTCATGTTGAAGGTTGTGATATTAGAAGAAAAGATTCAAATGAGTTGATTGCAGATGCTCAAATGACAGGGAACAATGTGTATGTATTGTCAGATATCTTCTAAAAGGCACAATCAAAGGACACATTCAAAGATTGGTGAGAGGAGTTGGGATTAATTTCTATTAATTATTGCCATTGATGTTTAGCATCAAGTGAGGGGGAGCTAAGTGTTGCCTCCAGGTAGGGCCTTTGCCATTGATGTCAAAAGGGGAAAATAACAGGTACAGGTATAGGTGCAAACAATAGTTATAGGGAATAGGTACATGTTACTACATTAAGGGGGAGTTACTGTATGTTTTTAGATGATAGGATTGCAAGTGATAAGATGTGGCAGTTTCAGGATTGAGGTTACCATCAATGACAAAGGGGGAGATTTTTGGAAATATTGTCATTGATGTCAAAGGTCTAGCATTATTGGTGATAAAGGCCCCATTGTATTTAATGTTGTTTGTAATAAATATATCTTGTCTAATATGAGTTAATATTTATTTAATATTAACAAATATATTTTTGGTTACATATGAGACAAAATAAGGGCCCATGGAGAAGTCGAAGAGCCACGGGATAAAGACAAAAGAAGGATGGGATTTATTTTACCATGAAGAGTCATCTTGGGGAATACCAAGAGTCACCAAGTGAAGAAAAAAGAGGAAGGGAAAATTTCTCATGAAGGGACACTTTAAGGAATACAAAAAGTCACCAAAGATAAGGATAAAAGTGGGAAAGACATTTTTGGTCATGAAGGGTCACCACATGACTTTTCAAAGGCTTGAATATGAAGGGTCATCCAAGATTGGTGCCATTTTCCATGAGGATTGAAGAGTCACAAAGGGTGAAGTCCAAAGGTCATTTTGGAAATCTATAAATGAAGGCTTGAGTAGCCATTTGTAATATGGAAGAGAGAGGTTGATTTGATATTGTAATATCTAGCTTAGAAGAGCAATTGTGAGAGATGATTTGTATTTGTTATATCTAGCTTAGAAGAGTAAAAGTGAGAGAGAGGAAGGAGATGTTGTATTGATCAATCATTTTTTGAGATAGCAACATTGAGAGAAAGGTGTGTGGTATACACAAAGGGCTTGGTGCTCCTGTGGGTTGGTGCTCATGAATTGTTGTTGGGTTGGTGCTCGAAAAAGGGGTTGGTGCTCATGTGGGTTGGTGCTCGGCAAAGGGGTTGGTACTCCTGTGGGTTGGTGCTCATGAATAGGTGTTGGGTTGGTGCTTGGCAAATGGGTTTGAAGCTCCTGTGGGTTGGTGCTCATGAATTGTTGCTGAGGTTTGTACTTGGTAAAGGGGTATGGTGCTCCTATGGGTTTGTTCTCATGAATATATTTGAGATTGATTCTCTATGGTTTTTCCCACATTGGGTTTCCACATTATATCTGGTGTCTCTCTCTATCTTATGTGATGTTTATTTTTTGAGTTTTATTGCATATCTTGAATGTTTGATTAACTGGAATTTGGTTAAAGGAAAGATTTATAAGATATATAATATACCAATTCACCCCCCCCCTCTCAGTATATTTTGTGCTTAAAAACATAGTGTTATTTATACTTGTTTCTCCCTGACCAAGTTGTTACAATAATTATGACACTTCTAGTTACTATCCACTAATCTCTAGTGAACCAAGAGTCCTGACACCCATCTTCTTTGTTTTCCTATGGACTTGGGACTTTACACCCCTATATTATTGTTTGAGTTTAGATCCTCATTACCAAGTGACTATATTCATGTAGATTGGTGCCAAAATCATGTGTGATTGAAGTTTATTTTGTCCTTGAGAATCATTCCTTAACTATTTCTTGCTTCCTTCATGATCCCCAAGTCTTTCTCTCTTATTATAATCACTTCAATCTTGAGTTCTCTATTTTTTATGCCTTCCCTCTAACTCGGTCTTCACGCATTATGATCTCTTGCACCATGGTCTTTCATGTTATGATGCTTCTGCACCTAGTTTATTTTTCACCATACTTTGTTCTACACCATTAACAAAATATTTAGATAAAATTCAAGATACAAAAGTGGTGTTCTCTAGCAAGCCACTACCCATGATCAGTACCTACAAAACAATTTACACACATATTTAGAAACAATCTCAAATTATAACTAGATTATCAACTATAAATCCATTTTGCTACATATTTTGATGAAACTATATAGAAATGAGTTTAAATTTAAATATCCTTATTTTCCAAGGGTGCAATAAAAATATTCTAAAAATATAATTCTTATTCAATTCAAAATCAAAAACTATGTTTTATGCAAAGATCAAGAACATGGTATGAGACTATGTAATTGATGTTAAACAAATCCAAAACACCCAACCCATCAAAAATAACTTTGTGCCAAGTGTTCAACCTAGAAAAAAAAATAATAATATGTAAATTCATTCCTTTGGGAGAACCATATGATGTAGTCTTTTGAAATTTGATCACAACAAACATAAAATTTCCTCATACCAAACCCTTACATGAAAATGTTCTAAAACCTGAGTGGTAAAAAGATAAAGAATATTATGACTGCCAAAAAAGCAAAGGTCATTTCACAAATCATTATATGAGACGCAATCACTATTTTCATGATATTTTTAACATTGGTGAAATATAAGTAGACAATCATGCATTAAAATCTGATAATTATAAATTATGTACATATCAAAATCCCTTCCTAAAACATGATCAAGGGTTTAATAATCGAAACCAAGATCAAAATCAATAACACATTTTCACTCAAACCAATCATCCCTTTTATTCTAGAATAAATCACATTGATTATATGAATAATCATATTTTTATTATTATATTTAAATCTCAAGATTGGGCTATCACCATGAGGTGTTCAAAGATTACCAATGTAAATGTCACTTTGCCTACCCTTCAAGTTAATTATTACATCATATAGAAACTTAAGAAACCACCAACCCAAATTTCCATTCTGGAACTTCTCAATATGGCCCCCATTTATAAGGACATTTTGTATAAGACCTTGAAAGAGTTCAAATTTTAGGAAAATATCAATCTATCCAAACTCAAATTGATTGTAGGTCACTTGTACTCCAATAATCAAGTGAATTTTTATAATTTAGATATTTTACCCATGGGTTTATCCCATAATTTTCCATTGTACATAGAAGTATAAATTTCCAATCATAAAGTACAAAAGGGTGTTTATAAACAATGGGTTAGGCCTAAATATGGGTAAATTAAGTTTGATAAATAATTTAGGACATTATACAAAAACACTAGAGCCTAATACCATGACTAGAAAGGTATATGATAATAATGAGTACCACATAGTGGGAACTATCTATCTTCCACTTATGTTAGGGAATTTTATTCAAGAAACCTCCATTAATTTTTTTAATATATATTTACCATAAAACATAATCCTTATCCATCCATTAATCCATTCCATGAACACCATTACATCTACCCTTCATAAATGATTAATTTTTTCTCATGATTGTATTTAAGTTACCATTATAGGTGATACTCAAACCTTTTAATATGAAAAGTATTGGAAGGGAGATATCACAGTTCCAATTATTTACCATTTACTAAAAATACATATTAACCTACCAAGGGGTCACCAAATATTTAGAATTATATCCATCCTAACGAGTTACTCTATACATACATCACTCAACCTTTTACATCTACAAATCCATAGTCCATGTCTCTCCACACATCCACCATTTGGATTTTCCATGGGGTATGTAGGTATGGGAGATTATTAAATTTGTTATTCCCATTATCTATTAAATATTCTTTCATCCACCAATAATCATGGCATGAACCATTATATAAAATAAACACAAGTGGTTTTTAAAGTTGGTAAAAACACTTTTATGGAAGGTGTGTTCCTTTATAAATAATAAATTGAAGATTTAAAATCTTCTTGTCTCTATTTTTTTAATTACCTAAGTGTTTTAAAATAAATAAATATCTTATACCTAAAAACATTATGTTTAATATAATTAACTATAAAGGAAAAAAGGTCTTGGTATTAAAAAATAAGGTCTCATTGAACCTATAATGTCCATAACACATGAAGGCTTTCATGATATTAGATTTAAAACATCTAGTGTGAGAATATGAAATTATTATAATTAATATTATTTCACATCTGAGGAATCTTATTTAGACACGAAAATTAGTTCTATACAACCATGCATCTAACAAAGCATATGAAAGCATACAAGATCATGAAACAAGATAACATTTTACATATGTGGTAAAACTTGAAGGGGAAGAAAACCCAATCATATATGAAAATTTACCATAGTCCTATAATAAAAAATACCAATATTTAGTGAAGCATGAACTCCACATGGACCACTAAACCTAACTCGTCAAGCACCCACTCAACTAGGCTATAATAAGCACCAATTTGCAAGGAGGCACCAACCCCCTAGATGACTCAACACCAACTCAACCACATGAATTTTTTTATCACCATCATAAAATATTTTTTCTCACACAATAGATTATGATCACCTTCTTTATCTCTTCTCATTCTTCTATCCCTCTCAAACTGCATTCTAGGCTTCTTCACTCATTTAGGTCTCTTCAAGATAGATTAGGTCATATGAACTTGATATTAATATACAATACCCATATTATATCTTCATTAAAATTTATATACACTCATATTATGTTTTAAAATACGTAATTCTTACATTTTCTATTTCCTTTTCTTGCATTCTCAAATTGTCTAACTTCTAAATTAGGCCTATTAGGACTTATTCTTATATCATCCTTTATCTCACACACCTTTTAGTCAGAAAAACACACTTTAACACTTTTAAAACCATTAAAATATGTATTATAACAATTTTCATACTTTAATAAATCATTTAAATAGGTCTTACACAACTTATAAGACCAAAACCTCTTTTAGGCTTGAAGGAGACTATATTCAATTAGGTCTTCATTAGTACATGCTAACCTTTGATCTTATTGGAACACTTAAAAAATATAAAAATGGAAGTAAAAATTAATATAATACTAAAATATACCCAAAATAATATCATACTAGTTCCATAACACCTTTTATCTCCAACCACCTCTTGAAGCACACCATTAATATTATTCACATTAGGCCTTCACACACATAGAAAGGTCTATCTTATAAAACTAAAGATAAAAAATTATTTAGACACATAAACATGGAAATAAATCACATTAATATAACCTGAAATATATAAAAAAACCTTCAACAAGTTCATTATACTTCATAACATAAGGCAAAAACACTCATAAATCTTGCTCATTCAAAACTGCTAACTAGCCTAAAAAACTAGTCAAGATGAAATTAAATTTCAACAAATGCATAGGGATTTATCATTAATAAAAATATATTAAAATTATCCTTTGGAATAATTATTAAAAAATTATATAAAAAATAATAGGATATAATATAAAATATTTATCTTGTAGACCAATTTCCTGACCTTATCTCACATAGTCTTGCATGAACCAAACAAGCCTTTTTAACATCAACTTTTCAACCTATTAAACTAAGTTCCAAGATTTTTTTTTAAAAAAAAAATACTTTAAATTCAAAACAAAACAACACCATATTCATTATATTATTAAACTAATGGAATTGAGCCTCAAACTCATCATTATACTTGCTTACCCAGAACTACCAGTTTACTTTAAAGCACAGTCAAGGTGACATTGAACTTCAACACTTGTACGACTAATTTAAAATAATTAAATTGAATTTAAAATATCCTATAAAATATATTAAACATATTAAAATATAAATATCATATGATCTAGTTTCAACTATTGGTCTTACAGACCAATGTGTTGACCTCACTACACACAACCCTAATAATAAATAGACAAACCATTTTGGCTTCAAAAAATCAAAAAATTTCACTAAAAATAAAAAATTATAAAAATAATTTATAGGAAATTAAATTCCCAAAAAACACCACCATGAAATCCAATACATCACTCCATGAAATCACATCAAAAACTACCTTTTCACACTTCCTCGGTTTTTCACTATTCTTATTCATTAGGCGTACTAGCGACTAGCCTACTTGGAACACCAAATTTTCACACCTAAATCATATAAAATTTCAATATAACTTAATTTATATAATATAAATGTCTCAATATTCATCCTCCATCCATTTTAAAACTTTGACTTGGTCAACTTTGATTTCTACAATAAATCTCTAAAAAACTAGCACTTTCCTATAGGGTCTATTCACACACCTAACAAATAAATCATAAATATAGGTGCCTAATAGATTTTAAAATAATTTAAAATCCATTATATATCCATACCAATCCATCCTAAACACTCTAGATAAAAATATGCAGCATTGGGTCTTCATTAGGGTTCTAAGAGGGTTTAAACACACTTCCACCATTAAGAATTATTCATAAAGCATAAATCCTCAATCCAAAAACTAATGAATATAATTTTGAGATAATAAAATTAAAAATATACTATTAATATCTTAGTTTCCCATGCAAATTTTTTATGACCTAATGAGCACAATAAAAACCTTCTGAAGTTGAGAACCCTTCACTCTTAGCAGGCAAGAGACCTCCAAACAACTTGTCATTCCTTGTACTTCATAATATGACCTAAAATTTCATGAAAAAACTTTAAAAAACATACCTAACCTATGATAATTCTTAGATAATCTCAAACACTTTGAAATATGATCATAATCCCTCATTAGGCCACATTCTCTCTCTTTGCTCTCTAGACCTTGACTTGCAAACCACATTAGGTATTAAAAATAACCTTCATGCCTCTTTCCATGAACTATAAACCCAATAAAGTTTACATAAAACCTATATAATTCTTTAAAATTACCATAAATCCTTCACATGACTTGAAAAAATATCATGATACCTCATTAGGCCAGACATGGTCTATAAGTGGTTTAGGTACAAACTTGGTTTGAAGGTCCTACCCCTGTAGGATCACCTTGAGACTCTCATGATTAATTAAATTCCTTAAATAAATTATCAATCAAACTCATAAAACCACTCATGCCTCTTTTCATCTATATTACAAATTCACCATACTCATACCTTCTCATAAGGACTTTACATGCCTTGAATAACTTACCATGTGTAGGCTTATTAAGTACATGAAACCTAAAAATTGACCTTGAAACACTTTTTAAAGTATCTAAAATTTACTTACATTATCAAAAAATTCCAAACAAAATTTCACAAGATTGTGCTTACTTACCAAAATTCAGTATGCACACCTTCTCATAGGGTTTAAACTAGGCTCCTTAAGAGACCTTGCACTCAAGAACTAGTAATAAAGCATGCTTACCTTAATGATATAAAAAAATAAAAATATTAAGGTATAAATCTCACACAATAATAATAATATATTTATTCTCAACATTCTCTCATGAACTCATGTAGATCTATAGGCTCATAACCATGCTTTAATGCTCACTTGACCATCATACCTATTTATGACAATTAAGACTCACAAGATGCAAAAAAAAACTCAATGACATAAATTATAATCTAAGTGACATAAATGACAACTAATAAATCACCTTGTCACATACCTCAATGATTACTCACCATGCACCTTCATAAGATGCACCCTTTTAACATTAATGACAACAACATGCCAACCCTATTTATAGCCATTATGAATATTTAACCATCACCAACATATTTCATGATAATGATTGTATAACCTTATAACTAACATTTACATGGCTTATTCTATGGGAAAAACAACAACCACCCTCGCTTGATAATTTTACAAATGATGAGGCCAAATCTAAGTTTTTGAGAATTAGAGATCATATATTAGAAGGAGATTGTAAGAATGGATTTTCAATTTCTTTGGATAATTCTACATAATTTTTGGAACTTAAAGCCTCTACTCATTCACATTATCAAGTAAATAGTATATTTTAGTTGACAGAAATATCAAATGATGAAGTTCCAAATTTAAAAAATACTGATGAAGATATTCCCCACAAATAAGACATCTAGGAGGAACTTAGTCTTCTTTTACTTCCAATTTTTTTCATAAGAAGCCACTTCATTAATTGAAAATACAAGTGACATAAATATTGGAAGTGAATAAAATACTAAGATTGTGAAACTTTTTTCTTCCCTTAATCAAAATTAACAATCTACTTCGACTCTACTCCTCAAATAGTTTTCAAATGTGTTTACATGGTAATATGTAAACATGTTAGGGTTAGATCCTTCACTAGTTTTTCATCACCTTATTATGCGTAAATATGAAAAACCAGTCAAACAAAAACTCATAAAAATGCATCCAAAGGTGGCACTATTCATAAATGAAGAGTTTAAAAACATGTAGAAGTTGGATTCATATTATCAATATACTACTAAGAGTGGATATCTAATATAGTACTAGTCTCTAAGAAACCAACATGGATAAGAGTTTTCATAGATTTTATGGATATCAATAAAACATGTCCTAGAGATGAATTTCCTTTACCAAACATAAACATTATTATTTATTCCATAATATGACATGATATTTTGTCTTTAATGGATGGATTTTTAGGGTCCAATCAAATCAAAATATCTCCTAAAGACCAACACAAGGTAACATTTATTAACACCTTGGGGTATGCTTTATTATTAGGTAATGCCCTTTGCAATAAATAATACTAGAAGTACTTATAAACATGAAATGAATACTATATTTCATGATATGATACATGATATCATTGAAGACTTTGTAGATGATATTTTGGAAAAATAAAAACTAGAGCAGATCATCCTATGGTACTATGCAATTTTTTTAATGGCTAAGAGAATACAAAGTTTGTCTTGATCCAAAGAAGTGTGTGTTTTGGGCTAATTTTGGAATTTTTTTTGGAATAATTATATCACAAAGAAGTATATAAGTGTATCTTTCAAAGTTTATATCTATTATGAAAATGCTTCCACTAAAAAATCTCAAGCAACAATGTAGTTTTTGAGGTAGGTTTCAAGCCATCTATAGATTCATATCATAATTTACCGACATATGTCATTCTTTCAAATTTATTCTAAAAGAAAATTTTATTTTCATTATAATCAGGAATTCACACAAGTGTTTTTAAATATTAAACTTTGTCTAAAAAATCCAATAGTCCTAATTCCACCAACTCTAGGGATACCTTTACTCCTATATATTTTAGCAACACAATATGCATTAGAGGCATTTTTTGTATAACATGATAAACATGAAACAAAAAATAGGAGTGTATTATCTAAGTACAACCATTATATCCTATGAAATAACTTATTATCCCATAGAGAAAGCACGTTTAGCTATTTTTTTACTATACAAAATCTTCACCATTGCATGCTCAATAATCAAAATAAAATCATTGCCAAATTTAATCCACTCAAGTATATCCTTCCCAAATTAGTTTTAATGGAGATATTAGCTAAATAGGTCATGATTAATAGTGATTTTTTATAGATTATGTCAACAAAAATTGTATCAAAGGACAAGTGCTCACATATACCTTGATAGAAGCATCGTTGATAGATTTTAATCCTCTCAACATATATTTTATACATGAAACAATCATGCCCTTGAATAATTAGAGTGATAATTATACTTTGGCATATATTTTACAATTCATGGATAAGGTGTAGGCATTTTGTCATCTGTCCACAAGATAATCTCATCCCAAAATAATTTTGGATAGGATTCTATTATACTAATAACATAGTAGAATATGAAGATCTTGTTTCTAGTCTTGATCTTACAATTAAATGCAAAATACATCTCCTAGTCTTTTGGGATTTATTTCTAATCATCAAAAATAAAATCATGAAAAATAAGCTAAATGTAATAAGATAATTCCTTATAGATGGATGGTGGATACTCTTAAAAAATAATTTTAGTCCATATAATTTGAGCAATTTACTCAATTTAATAATGACAGCCAATGCCATGGCCATAATTCAATCACTCCTCAACATGCATCTTGATTGTAGTCATAATGAGTTATTTGTTGAAAAATTGATATGTCCAATGTATGATACTCACAAATCTAAAATGGTTTGTGTGGTTGTTGGTCCAAATTTACCTTAGTACTAGGATATATACATAAACCTCTATGATAATGTAGTCCCTCCTAACTTATCCCACAATCACAATAAATACTTCATCCAATGATATTCTTACTTTACCATCCTAAAAAAAAATTATATAATAGGTGCTCTAATGGAACTTTATTAATGTGCTTAAACTTTGAATAAGTAGAATTATTCATTAAATAAGTTCACAATGTATTTTTTATGATCATACTAGTGGCATGGTGCTTGTAAAAAATATTAAACACATTGGATATTATTAGAAAATGTTGGAATTTGATTCATGACAAATTGTCAAGAAATGTGTTCTGTCCCAAAAACATAGTGACCAAATCCATATACCATCACAATGTTTTAAAACCATTACCACTTCATGTCCCTTCTCCACATGGGGGTTAAACCTCGTTGAAAAAATAAATCCCAAATCTTTAGGTGGTCATAAACATATAATCACCATTACTGAGTACTTTCCTAAATGGGTTGAATCCATTTCATTAACCTACCTAATTGGAAAGTGAATTTACAATTTTATCCTAAACCACATAATTTTGCATTTTAGTATCCCTTATACCATTATATTAGATAATTTTATTTCCTTCAAAATAAATGTGTCAAGATCCTTTTCCAATCATACCATTTTATGAACAAATGGTCCACACCATACTATCTAGTAATCCAAGGCAAAGTAAAGGCATCAAAAGAAATATATTCAAAATCCTAAATTGTGTTGCCAATTATACTTGTCATGACGAGAATTAAAAAATTTTACCTATTTTATGGGCTTATTATACTAGCATTCACACACCCATGTGGATAACCCCATATTCCTTTATTTAAGAAATTGATTCCATCTTGCTTGTTGAAATCAAACTTACTTCCTTATGAATCTCTATACAAAACATTATTGATGAAGAAGTATATCTCATATCTAGATTACATGAGTTTGAAATCCTAGATGAGAACTATCTTAATGACAATAACCATTTAAAATCCTACCAAAACTATCTTCATAATATCTATAATAAGAAAATTAATATAATAAATTTTGAAATCAGAGATGTTCTAAAATAAAACCAACCAAATGACAATGTTAATCATGAAAAGAAAGGTCAAATTGAACCTAAATAGTTAGTCCCATGCATCATCATTGCCAAATATGGATCAGGTACTTAGAAACTATAAATAAAAGAAGTAGAAGATATTAATGAACCTATGAACATCATGCATCTCAAGCACTTACATGTGTATATTTATCTAGTGATTTTGTCTATATGTATATTAAAAAATAAAAGAGAGAAAGAGAGAGAGAAAGAGTCCATACAAAAGTGAAAACCATTCTTATGTCACTTTGGACAAGTACCATGGTGAAAACTAGTTTTTGGGACCATTCATAGGCCATTATCTATACACGTGCTAGTTAATTTGAGGCATCCCCTAATATTATCTATTCATTCATTATCCATTTTACTATGTTCAATATTAATTCATGTAAATACCATGTTTTAAGTTTCACATGACATTTTAGTTTAAGATTTGATTTTCATGGCTAAGTAAATATGCCTTTATTCATATTTAAATATAATATTATACATAATCCTTAGATGAAACCCTCAAAAACAAAAAAATATATCCATCCAACATCACTCTAACAAAAAAATAACACATCCATCTAGCAACACTCCAATAATAACACCACTTATCCATAATAAAACTCCATCATCCATCATCATTTCTTATGAGGGCACCTTTCATCTAATCATCACCATATTTTCCTAATATCATCACTTTTCATTTGTTCTTTCATTGGGATAAATAAGTCATATTGAAATTCATATGGAATATGTAGGAAAATATCATTTACATGGGGTGTTTGAGGTTAACTCGACCACCACCATCACCCAAAAATACAATAACCACTAAAATCCTAGAAAATACAAAAATAAATCACAAAAAAAACCAATCCAAAAAATAATTATCCTTATCTAATGTATCATAGTTATCATTTACACCCATTATATGGTTAAAATTGTGTTTAGACCAACATACCCACATCCATTGAAAATTAGGGGACCCTTGAGATACCCCAAAGCTTAACCTTAAAAACATGAGATGTTGAGATCATTGGTAGAATTTGAAGATCGTCCACTTTATTAAATATAGGCTTATTATTTTTGTTTTTATTTAATTTTGTCTAAAATCACTAATAAATGGTCTTCATATATATTATTTTTAGGTTCCATGGCATTATTGCTAAGAAATACATGTTCCAAAAACCTAGCACAAACCCTCAGATCAAATTTGAATATTGGATGAAACTAAACTAGTGGGAACTTCTAAAATCCATTTTAGACTTAAGCATAAATTTCATGTTTAAAGCTTAATCATGTTTTTTAACATGACTAAAAATTATCCTAAAAATTCTTCATCCTTTTTATTATTTCCCCCTTTAGTTCCTTATATTTCTAAGTCTAATGTCAGTTTTGTAGGGTCCCTTTTAATATTTCCTAACTTAGTCCCTTTCATTTATACCTTAGCCTAAATTTTTAATCCTAAGGTCCCATCATATTTATTAATACAAATGGGACCTTAGCCTTAACACCTTAGCATAATTATTACATATCAACATAGGTCCTAAATTTAATTTCCTTACTTTTCATAGATCTAATACCCCATTCTTCATCATGGGGCTTGATCTAATAGAGTGAGGAGGACACAAGATTTAACTTAAAAATCATGCATCTTGTAGGATCCAATGATCCACACTTCATCATGGAAGGGATATCTAATAAAGTGAAGGGCCTAAAAAAGTTGATCCCTTAGCATAAATCTAATGGTCCTTGTTTCATCACAAAAACCCAATTAGATAGAGTGAGACATAGTTTAAAGGTAAGAGGATCATGGAGAGCCCACAGAATTGACACGCATCACTCTAACATTCAAAAATTAAAAGTAAAGGGGTTCCAAACTTTAAATTAAACCAATAACATGTAGCTTATTTAAATATGATTGGATGGCTCTTTCTTTGTGATGATCTCTGATCAAACATAGTGAGATGAATCTAAATACCCAAGAAGCACCACAAAGCCACCATGTGACATTATCCCATTTGAACATAGGGACTTCACAGAATTATTTTTGATGCTTTCAAAAATGTCATTTTATGTCTAAAAATCCATCATTAATGTATATGAGGCCATCAAATTCACATTCATATAACCTTTTACTTAGATAAAGAATACATTAAATCATGTCTTTCAAAGGGTCATTTTGATTATATGCTTTATTAAACTTAGCATTAAATGATTTAGCCTAAGTTTTCCATGTTTATTAATATGGATAAAGTTATATTTTGGCTTTTATCCTAAGTTCTTTACATGGATATATATTAATTAACCCTCACATATCTTATAGGATTAGACAATTTACACTTAATCATGGAAAGATAATCAAATGGTGTGAGGCTAACTTGCATTCAACCATCCACACTTCATTATGTAAAGATGATCCAAAAATGCAAAAATGTTGATGAATTTTAAAAATCCTATGGGTTTGCCACATGGCCAATACTCATTTAGTAAATGACTAATGTAGGATTCAAAGTTTAGGAAGGATCATGGATATGACAAGTGGCATAATTATGAAGATTAGTACTAAAAGAGATAATCACAAATAAGAACCTAAATCATGTTAAAAAATCCATGACCATTCATATGATCTTGATCCAATGATGCAAAATAAAAGGGGATTTTTTTAATGCTAATGGCTAGTGCTCAAAGGCATTTATGAAAAATGCCATAAAAGGTCTAGATCGATGCCACATAAGTGCCATGTAAGTAGAAAAGGACAAAATAAGAGATCTTATGTGCTTGAAAATGTGAAAGTATAAAATAAAAGGTCCAAATCAAATCTAAGGCACATATGAGTCAAAGTCTAAATACATCCTTTCCATTAATGTTCTAAAACCCTAAACCCTATATAAAAGAGACACTAATTGGATTCATTTGGTTATAATTCAATCTGAGAGAATATTAATTTCATTTTTAAGCACAAAATAGCTATCATAGAGATCAATTTCTATCCATTAGTGAAAAATTTGTAAGTAAAAGCCATGGAAACTCACAAGTAGCAATTGAAAGAGGATACAAAGATCTATCTATCCATGGAAAATAAGGTAAGAGTCTTCAAAGACATTAAATTAGATGTTATATCCCTGAACAATGGAAAAAATAACTGGTCTAAAATCTTATTCACCATAGAGGAGTTGTGACCCATCAATAATGAGGAACAAATAATTACCATGACTAGCAAGAAGCACTATGACATGGTGATATTTCAAATGGGTATCATTCAATATGTTGTTGCCAAACTAGAAGTACTTCACTGTATTGATGCTCTTGATCCAATATTTTTAGACTATAGGATATACAATGATTGGATAATCCATGAGAGGAATTCTAATAAATTATCCTACATTTCCACTCTATCCTTTGAGAAGTACTATAATCTCCTAAAACCCTATGTAGACCCGCCTAAAATAAAGGAGTGGACTAGAAAACATGACCTGGACACCATCCTTAAACCATGGTTGTGCCAATAAAACTATGTATTTAGGTAATTTGAGGGAAAGATTCTAATTATATACTTTAGGAAAGGGATTAGGGTAATCATGACCATATTAAATAGAGCATCAAGAGCCCCCTCAACCACATATGTAGAAAAGACCTAGGTATCTTATGTATATTTCATGGTAAAAGAGAAACTTACCCCTCTTATTGGAGGATTTATTAGTATTCACCTAAGAAACCAATTTGTATCCATAAAAAATAAGAATAACAATTATTTCTTCATGATGTATTACTTTCTATATGCCCTACTTGCTTCTGCCAACTTCCCAAGCATAAAAAACTGGTCTCTTAAAGGCAAAACCACCATATCCCACCACTATTCAAAATTTTACATCTTTAAATATAGTAACCATGTGTAATTCATTTTTGATTTTGTCTACCCTACCCTTGTAGAGGCCATTATAGGTTTTTCCATGCCTAGGGTTCACCCATTAATCAAGAAGTATGTATATATGATGGGAGATATCTGGTTTCATCTATATTACATAGTAATATAAATTTATGGAATCATGTCCTTGCCTTATAGATTGCCTATGTATGTACCTAATAAGTTATAAAAACAATAAATTGCCTCTCAACTCATCAATGGTGTTGATGGAGTTTGTAAAGAGAGGAGGAAAGGCCTTCTCCATGCCTTTCCTCTAATAATTGGAAGGACCATGCTATAGGATTTGAAGTAGGTGTATATCATGTCTAAGAATAGGGACTCATTTAGTTTTGATTAAATGAGCTCAAAATGTGTGATCCAAAAAATATAGTAGGTGATCATTTGAAGATGAAACAATTGCCCAAGATAGTATATGTGCATCAACTTAGTGTCTATGACACCATCTATATCAAGGCAAGCAACTTTGAAGAAGTTTTGACCAAGATCAAGGGGTAAAATATTAAGCTTGAGCATAGGTTAACATGTGATGATAAAATAGTATGAGAGGTATGGTAGATGCATCCTCTCTAATATCATTTGTTGTCTAGATCTTCTAGACCACCCCAAGAGTAGATTCAATTAGAACATCCACAAACTCAAATATAAATTAAATAAGGACATGATAAGGAAAAGCTAAAAGAGATACGTATTGATGGACCCATATCTTTAGCCTTGCCCCAAAGGCCACCATCTCTAGTTTAGCATTTAAACATGATTTCCCTAGAGCTAGATGAAATAGTTGAAGGTTCCCTTATATATCTTGCTAAGGCATATGACACTGATGAGGAAGAGGAAAATGTTGAATTTGCACAAGCCTAAGTAGGGGATCCTAATGAATAGAAAGGGAAATAAATTACTCTTGATATAGTCCTAGTGGCACCCAAGGAGAAGAGGAAGCTAGATATGGCATTGGTAAACCAAAAAGGCCAAGGTTGACTCTCACACATCCCACTAGTGAGATCAACCTATTTAGTGAGGAATTCCCCATTCATATACTAGTCATCCCTAATTGGTTCATCTATGGAAAATTTTAGAATATCCCCTCTCTCTCCCATTCATGGGCATTAACAGAAGTTATCAACATAGAGGTGCATGATGACATCAAGACATGGATAAAGACTATAATGAAGTAAGAAGAATAAAGGTTAATTGTGGCCACTATAGGGCAAAAAATAAAGAAAATCAATGATCTTATATAATCAAGTAGCATAGGAATTGAGGTCCCAAAAGCTCCAAAATTTATAGAGCCAATCACCAATGTAAAATTCAATATAGATATAGTTGGATTAGAAAGGGTTACCACTAGGAAAGCCATGGTGGGAAATAAGGATTTCACCTTCTAGAAGGTAGAACCTTTTGTAGGTTTAACTCTAGTTGAAGGAAAATAGTGAGGTGAACATCCCATCCATGAAGAGGATTTTGAGAGATTAATTGAGGCCCAATAATCTAAAGAAAATGATGGGATTAGAGGAAGGAAATAGAGGATTGATAATTTAGAGAAGGAAAAAGAAAACTTAGAGACACAAGCCATTTTGTCAGTCCCTGATGCTATAATAGAGATGTTTGAATCTTAATTTTTTGATAAGTTTAATTCTTTATAGTCAATGAAGCTGAGGTATGATGCATTAAGCCAATAAAGTGAAGTAACCAAAGCACTGATAGTAGAATGGTAGGAGGTAGAGACCAAGTTAAGGGATCTCATCAGTATATTGATTAGAAACAATATTTATAAATTCAAAATTGCTAGCCTATCCCACTTAAATTTTGATCTGGGGATAGTGGTGGATAAAATATAAAGTTTAAGTACTTGGTCAGTAGTCTTGGATAGACTCCTTAGGGATGATGAAAAGTTGATTACCCAAATCAAGCAACTACTTGGCACCATGTTAGCTAACCATACCAAGAATAATTATTTGGGAATTATTGATGATGTAAATTATAAACATAGGGTCACTTTGGTGATTAAATCAATCAAAACCAAGAGCCAAGGTCAGTCTAATAGAGACTAGCAAAATCTTAGGCATGATCTTCATAACTAAGGAAAAAATAGTAGAGGTCAAGAGTATCAAGGAAGCTATGGCCAAGAATGATAGGGACTTTGATGATTTAGCTAATCATGATGATGTTTACTTTCTCTCTTTTAGATTTGGGGTAGTCAAGGAACAACACCAAAATGCTAAGGAAATTCTATAAGATCAATAGTGGAGTCCAAAAATGATGGGCCCACCCACTAGTTAATATTCTTTTTATAAAACATTGTAATATTTACAAATAGGGAATATTATTTTATAATCCATATGCTATTTTGTTAGCTTATTGCCTCTAGGTAAATCTAATTATAAAAGACAAGTGTATTCTGGAGCTTTTTCAGGAAGGATAACTATCCTTATCTTTTGTATAGTTGTATCTTGTAACTGACTTGTGTACTACCTTATCTTTCTATAAAAGACAATACTACCATGTTTCTAAGGGAGATAATTTTGAGAAAAATTTTTATACTTAGAGAAAATAATATAATCAATGAAGTATCCAAATATTTTCCATATTTGATATGCCAATTGTTAATATATCATTTCTCTTAATTTCTAGTTTTATGTCTTAAAATTGAATGGTTTATTTAAATTTTGGGTTGCATCTTTAATCACATGTTTTCTCATTTGTGTATATGCTAGATTATTTCAAGGATCTTGGATTTTCTTCATTTTATTTTGCACTATATTCATATTTACAAATGATATTTGATTATAGTAGTAAATCTTTAAAGTAAACCTGGTTCTTACTTGTGATTCTTTATATCAACCTTTGAAGTTTGCATGGTATATAATGAAATCTAATCTTAGGATATTTTGAACTGTATATTGGTTTGAATGTATACTCAGATGTAATTACAGCTTTTTCATAATGTTTAAGGCTAACATAAGCAATCACATGTTTCATTTCTGCCTTACTCTTCTCATTTGTTCTTTTTTTAACCAGATCACTATAGCTTAGTATTCATTATAAATATCCATCTTGATTAGTTTGTAGCTTAATTTTGGATAATAATTCACTAAGAATTAGCACATATACTATAATTCCATAGATAATTGGACCATGATTGCTCAAAACCATCAATTAATATAAATTTATGGGAATAGTTAAACATTACTTTGTCACTATTTCAACACAAGTAACATTAAGTTGCCACAACCTACTACTCATGCTCTGAATTCATATAATTCTAAAATGAGAAGTGTTTGTAAACACTAAGGAAATTTGTGGTAAACATAGAAGCATCAACACATTGTAAAATATATATCTCAAAGGGTTATAATCTATCAAAGGACATATAAAAATACCTTTCCTTTCTTTTTTCTTTTTTTTGATTAATTGCTTTTTTTCATTATTTACTTACTTTATTATTATTTTTTTTGCTTACCTTTTTATTTGTATAAATTAAGTGATTTTCTTGCTTACATGTATAGTTGGCTATTTAATTTCTTTTTTATTTTCCTTACATGGTTTCATTATTGCAAACTCTTTTATCTTATTTTCATTTATTATATTTGTTGATTTTAGATTACTATGAGCATTGAAAATAGTGTCAATATGATCTTATATATCATGATGAACTAAGTATTACACTTATGAATATATCTATCCTTAGGCATATAATAAAATATACATAATGTTTTTTCCATACCATTTCTACATATTGTCTTGTGCAACATAAAAATAAAGGTTTTTCAGTTCATGTTAGAATACAATGTTGTAAATCTTGTTTGAAATTTAAATAAAGACTATATAAAGTATCTATTTAAATCATATCCTTTTCATAAACACATTTTTTATCCATTTTGATAATTCCATAATATATTCTAAAAATACTAACATTTATCAAATATTAAATGAAAAAGAGTAAATATCATATATGAATATATCCATCTACTACATCTATCAAAGTAAAAAATCCATAACATAAATGAATCCATAACACACTCACATTCCACAAAAAACCATGTATATATGTTTGTTACCATATATACATCAAATGTGTCTCATATCTAAAAAATGTATATACATGGGTACAATCTAAAAAATATGTATTTATCACCTATCATCTAACTCTCTCTTTATCCATATATAGGTTGTGATCTTAGCTACTATGGTGTTATTTGTGGATGTTGTATGGCATGGTAATATGAATATTCAATAGAATGGTCTGATGTTGTGGTATATTTTATCCTTGTCCCCAATCTAGATCTTCTACTAATATATTACTCTCTAACTTAAGATGACCATTGCTTTAGTGGCACCTTTCTCTCATAGAGACTCTTATAGTAAGTCACCTGTTCCATCCCCATCACCACATGGTACTATATAAAATTTATGAATAGTTGAGAGAATACAAGGTTCATCTTAATCCAAATAAGTGTTTGTTTGGAGTTACTTTAGGAAATATATTAGGATTCATTATATCACAGAGGTATAAAAGTGGATGCTAAAAAGGTCATAGCTATCATGAAAATTATTCCACCAAGAAATCTCAATAAACTTCATAGTTTTCAAGATACGACTCAATCAATCCATAGATTCATACCATATATTGCATACATATGTCATTATTTCACATTTATTATAAAAAAGAACATTACTTTTCATTAGAATGAGGAATGTAAACAAGCATTGAAAATATTAAACTCTATCTATAAAATCCACTAATCTTGATTCCACTAATTTGAGGGAAACATTTACTACTATATATTTTATCAACATAGTATACATTGGGGGCATTGATAACACAACATGATTAATACATAACAAAAGAGTAGTCTATATATTAGTATAACCTTGGTATGATATGAACTAACATATTTTTCCATTAGGAAATCATGTCTATCTATGTTTTTTGCTTAAATTTTTTTTGCCTTAAATGAAGCATTAGAGTGGTAGTTATACCTTGACATGTCTTACAAGTCATGGCTCAAGGGCATGTATTTTTATCATTAATACATATGGTGACCTAATCCAAACATTATTTTGGATAATATCCCCTTGTACAAATAACATAATATAATATGAAGCTCTTGTGTCTAGTCTCAAGTTTGGAATTTAGTGGAACATAAAACATCTACTAGTTTTATGTAATTTAAGGATGATTAGTCATAAAATAAGTAACTGATGAATAAAAAATTAAATATGATAAGGTAATTTATTATAAATGGATGGTGGATAGACTTAAACAATGTTTTCAATCCATAAAAGTTGATCAAGCTCTTCGATTTAATAACATGGCAATTGATGGCATGGACACAATTAGTTCACTTCTTGGCATGAATATATATGATATTCATGATTTCTTTGTTGAATAATTGATGTGACCAATATATGATACTCCTAAATATGAAATGATTTGTGAGGTTGTTTGTCTAACTTTCCTATGGTAGTATAATATATAACACATACCTTTATGATAGTTTAATCCCTCCCAACTTATGCCAAAATAATAAAGAATCATTCATCAAATGAGATTATCACTTTAACACACTTT
>JARHVA010000459.1:45000-72500 GCA_037957365.1 Torreya grandis
ACCTTATCATTATTCCATTAAGAAGGTGAACTAGTAAGTGCACATGATTGACATCATAATCATAGAAAGACTCTAATAACTAAATGAAGTCATGGACTTCCATTTGACCATGGAAATATGGAGATTCTTTGAGCCTTTTAAGTCGTGTATCCATAATTTTTATTTACATGAATTTATAGTGACAAGACAAAGAAAGGTATGGTAATTTTGGTACTATCAAAGAATGTCTTCATGACTATTTATGGCACCACACACTCTTCCAATAAGGTCATAGTCACCTTTTGCCCAACAATCATAGGAATTAATCATAGTATTAGAGAGGGAATGTGTGTCTATCCATCAGAAAATGAAATCAAGGGTAAGATCATGATGCTCAATGATTTGATATGTGATGTTTTATATGTGATTAATATCCTTATCCATACTAATAGGTTCAACATATGAGGGGGGTATGTTCTTGGTCTAATGGGATGATGATACACTAATTAGTATTTTCAAAGCTAATATATCTCTTATTGAATCTTAAATAAACATTGTTAACATAGCACCAAGGATAAACTAATAGGGTTGAAAATTCATCAGCCCTAGCCAGTTCTAGAATATTAAAGTTATCTTTGAAATTTACTGTGAGGACATCTATAATTTCATTTTTAAGAATGCAAATAAATAGGGCTTGAGTCTTATTATCTATAAAAATACATGAGGTGAGTGTTGTAAGGTCAAGCTAGCCATTTTATTTAATGCATCCTTTGTGAGGACATTAACCTCAATACTCATGTTGACTAAAATGTCCCAGATCACCCATCCATCAATAACATCATTCACTAATATTTATTTATCCTATTAAAGGCTAGGAGGAACAATAGTATATTTTCATCGAGCATAGTTCAATCGATGATATTTAGTTGGTCTTATCATCTAAATTTTAAGTCAATTACATAATTTTGGGAAAATATCCTCTTACAATAGGTGCCTATAAATATCTTAGAAGTTAGCTTATACTACATATTGATATTATGTGGCCTTTTGCATATCAACACATTGAGCTAAATCAAGGTCCTTAAAATTTTACATTTCCCCTTGAAATTCTTATACCAAAGTCATAGTATCTTGAATCACTTCTTTGTGTTGCCAAGCATCAAGATACCTAGTTTCATAAGGCTCTTCATGTTATACCTTCTTAATGAGTTCAATGGATGTAGAATGGGGTTGTGCAGCACTTAAAATTATAATTTCAACCTATTAGGTCATTAGAGTGATAGATCATGGTTTCCATTATGAATTATCAATGTGTATCAAATCGGTACCCTTTTATTTTCTTTATTTTGTGATGACCATGCATAAATCAAGATATTATTCTAATAGGTGACATTTTTTACAAAATCACTTTTTTGATAGACCAGGTAGTCTCACTAGTAGTGATCTAAAGAACTAAATTTATATCATGTGCATGGTGGAAAATGTCCACCTCTTTGTCCTCATCCTTGGACTCATCCATAATACACACCATTCTCCTGAGTGTTTAAAACAGAGGCTTGATGCATACCATGTGCATACATCTCATGAAATATCATTAATGAGCTAGTAATCATTAGTGTCATTGGTATATGCATCATATATATTGTATAGTTAGAGACTTTAGACTATGTGGTCCTTTGTAATAGAGGACAATAATAAACATCATGCTCTTCATGGAACATTTCATTAATAGGACTACTTTAATACAACATGGATGTTCTTATGAGGATAATTATTTCTATTATGAACCTCAAACTCATAATAAGTACATGATAAGTTGATACAAGTGTCATGATCATTGTTTATAGTTATATTTTCTAACTATGATTCCATTGAAGCTATTTGGGCTTTCATAAATGGACTAATTCTAATATTAATGCTACCAATACCTTTAGTGTAGAGGGAATCTTCCAAGGCCTCACATAGGGATGGTAAAGGTTCTTTGGGATAGTGTCCATCTAAAGGGGAGCAAAAATCCTCCCAAAAACTAATGATCATGTTTATCAGCATTGACCTAAAATGAAAACTTAGACATGAGTGTCTTAAGTTGGTCATAGCCAACCACTACTTATTAAGGATCATAATTACTATACCATTTGTGTTCTCTTTCTGGAATAAGTTGCTTTTTACTCAGAGAAGGTTGTATCACATTCTCTCTAGATAAGTTCACACTTATGAACATGCTACATGGAATTCTCTATGACTTCATATTCAAATAGATGAAGGGCAATTGGATATTTTTTAGTGATGTCATAGTGATTTCATGGAACTATCCTAGTGAGTGGATGAAATGCTTTGATAGCCTAAGTAATAATTACAAAGTGAGCAATGTGCTTGTCCTAGTGTGCTTAAAGGATTTTTGGTTGATATTTAGTTTTGGAATGATTAGAGATGTTCAAGGATGAGTATGGTGATTGGATAATGTGCAAGAGGTCCCTAGGATGTTATCTATGATTTTAAAACTTGTTTGTATAATTGGAATTCAACAACTAGTCCATAGTTTTCATCTAGATAGTTTGGGTCTAGTGGTAGAAAATATAAGTAGGAAATTTGATGATCTCACCATTTCTATGTGTATATGAGTTAGGTGGATTTTTTCATATGGTTTTGATCACATTTTTACCTAGTTTCTATGCACTAAATATCATGTCATGCACTTAAGTCTAGTCAAAGATATGTGGGTGTAAATTTGGGCTCCTAGGTATTTTGACAATGTTTTCCCATACTTAGCTAAATTTTCAAAGTGGTAAGAAGATATGAGTAATAAATTTTATGGTGAAATATCTTACACATGTGTATTTTCTAGGAGAAGATGATCATATGGGTTTGTTTAGTTTTGAGCCTAGTTTATTTTCACTAAATTTTAGATCATGTGCTAAAGTACATAAAAAAATATGCATGTACAAGGTTGGCCTTCCAATTATATTTTGAAATTATTAGATATCTAAAAAAGGTTTTTATGAAGGAATTTTAATGGTGTTATATCTCACATGCATGAAGGTTCTAAGAGTAGTTTGATATATGGTTGAATTATCCTATGTGAGGAGATCATATGGTTTAAATTTTTAGAACATGCACTTAAGTGAAGAAAAAGATATGGAGGTTCAAATTTGACCTTAAAAGTAGATAATTAAGGTTACCATACTTATTCATTTATTCACATGTTAAA
Organism: Torreya grandis; assembly: GCA_037957365.1. Taxonomy (NCBI): domain Eukaryota; kingdom Viridiplantae; phylum Streptophyta; class Pinopsida; order Cupressales; family Taxaceae; genus Torreya; species Torreya grandis. The sequence continues at coordinate 48,188 of JARHVA010000459.1, forward strand.
TTTTGAGCAAGATCGATGGATCGCTTTTGTTCCAAGAAATCAGGAAGTAACAAGATGAGGATAGGTGCATGATGTTTAACATTGAGTAGAGATAAAGATCAATCTTCTTCCAATGATAAATGATGATAAAGATAGAGATAAATGGTGAATATTAAAGTTAAGAGGTCAAAGTGATATTTTTATATAATTTCTAAATCAAGGACATTATCAAAGAGATTGATGGGGTACATGGGGTCATCATTATAAGATTGCATGAGATGAGGTCAAAGTGACTAAGGTTTAACATTTGAGAATTGGAACCTATGTGTTAAAGATAAAATAAGATTTATGGTGCATATTTTATCTCATTATTTAGGACTTGAGATGCAATCATAGTGTTAAAATTTTAACTATGACCATTGACATTTAAATATTTAAATTTTAACAAAGGGAAAAACTAGTCTGTGTATTTTAGCTATAACTTTTGATCTAGGATGAATTTTCTCATAAAGAAAAGATGAAGAGGAATCCATGGTGAATTTAATTAACCTGATTTTAATATTTTTAAGTGCATAAAAATTAATTTTTTAAGCTCCAAATTTCATCATGTGTTCATGCATGTTCTACAAGTAATCTAAGAAGGGAAATTGATCTCTTTTTGATGTTGTTTTGATTTATAATGATGAATTAACATTTTGGGAGTGTTTTAGAATCCACTAGGATGATATATTTGGTTTTTTTAGGTGTGATAAATCATTATTATATATTAAAAAAATTTAAAAAGTTGACTATGTGTTTGTTCGTAGTGTTCCCATACACCAGGTTAGTGATTAAGTTGTTTTGACCATATGCAGAAGTGATCATGAGTTATTATGATCATTTTAAGATGTTATAGGGGAAATAAGTAATTAAAATATGTATTTATAAGTGGTAATTTGGTTATTAAAGTGATAAATTGGTGAATAGGTCTCTATGAGACCTTGAAAGGTTACAAGGGCCTTACTAAAAAGGTGTAGTTACTTAAGGGTGACCCATAGGTACTATGGATGACCTATGAAGTTTGTATTGAGATATGAATTAATGGATAATTTATGCCTAATGTTTGACCAAGGTGTTGATTATTAAGTATGCTCTATAAATAGTGAAATCAAAGATGGCAATTTCTAGATTTGTCAACGAGAAACTTGGGAGAGATTTTAAAGAGAATTGTATGTGATAGAGTTGGAGATCAAAGGAAAGGAGAAGAGAGTGAGCATGAATATCTATTGGTTTGATTATATGATGATATTAAGTACTATGTGTATGACATTTAGGTTATGTCTCTAATATTAGTATAGTGTTCTTGTAGTTTGAAATTTTGCAAAGAGATCTGAGTGTGCATATGAGGACTATTTGAGTGATGAAGGATTGATATTTTGGTCTACCTAAATAAGATTCCTATGTTATTTATAGAGATTTTTTGTAATTATTAGATAATCAAAGGTCAATCATTAGGTATTTAATACATCTTTTCTAATGTGGAAGTGTTCTTTTCAATGAGGGTTTAAGAGACATTATCTTCCTTAGGGGTAGTTGTTCCATGTGAAATAGGGTTTCACTAAAAATATTTGGTGAAAAGGACTTGATAATATTAGGGGTATGTGCTCTTTGTGGAACTAATATTTCACTTAATGCCTTAGATCAGGACTTGACCAATGTTATTGATCAGGACTTAATTAGTCTCTTATTTATGATCATATTATAGGATAGTAATCCATGTGTTTATAAGCTTGATAGTGGGTTTTATTCCCAAAAATAATTTACCATGTAAACCTTGTGTTTTTATATTATCTTACATTATGTCCATTGGTTCACTAATATAAATGATTTGTATTCTTCATGAATGATTATATTAAATTCTTAATAATTTTCAAGGGTTTATAAAATAAATTGGATTTTTTAAAACCACAGATTCACCCCCTTTTTAGTGGATTGTACCTATAATAGGCTCATTTAATAATACATAATAGGTGGTTGACATACTTTCAATGGAAGCTACTGATAACTTCTAAGTCCTCCTATTCCTAGGGGAAGTCCACCAATTCCTCTTACACATCCTAGTCCACCTCCCATGCCCTTAGTAGTATTATAAACAACTAAAACATTGGGTGATTTAAAAATTTGATCACTATATTTGGTACTTTTCAAACTAATTATGCTAGGCCCACCCAACATACCAAGTTGGGCAATGAAACTATGTTGAAAAGGAAAACAAATAGTTAATACACTCTGGTCCAAAACTTTCTCAACTAAAGGTTATATTATAGGGTTAACTCTAACTATATGATATTTATATCCCATTTTTGTATGATAAATTCATCTAGATAAAAATAATGAGATAAAGCTATCATTAGATAACTAGATTGGTTTAATTTAGGCTCTTTAATCTCCACCACTTGGCTAGTTTCTCCTACATATAATATAGCTTATGGTGGTCATGGTTCAAAAGTTAGTTAGTCCTACTTGTGCTCTTCTACTTCCCTATGGATCCTAACTACACTTCTTGAGTCCTTTCATCCCCTTCCTATTTTTATTCAACCTATAATACTTCACTAAGCTTCGTCATATTTTCACTTTCATAACTCTTACTAACTAGCTACCAGTATAAACCAAAAATATTTCACAAACACCCCTACATTCCCATAAAAACTATTTATCTCATGCAAGGATGAGTTTATCCCTCCATGATCAAAAATTGAAGTCCATAGTCAATATATACCTTATTTAATTCTAGTGTGAAATTATTGATATACTGACCTCATGGTTCTTAGAGAAACTTGAACTTTACTTCATCTAAATAGGAATACATAGTTATAGTGTACTCCAAGATGTAACTGTTCAACACCCCTCTCCACAAAATATTAATATCTCATGTCCATGACAATCCCAAGCGTGTTAAGGCCATCTAAAACTCTATAATCAAAGATATCCTTTATCTAAAATTTGTGGAATGATCTTGAGCATAAGTCATGAGACAAGTATGCAGATGAATAAGAAATTACACAATAAAAGTTTCATATAGGTAACTATAGAGATTTTACGTGGCCCATATATATGCATAATCTATTGGCTCCAGATATAAAACTACAAAGTTATCTTTAAAATTGATAAGTCATCATTTAATATTTTAGAGAGATAATCATTCAAGCATTTTCCATCACTACGTAACAAATGTTATGGATCCCAATAAAAAAACCAAAATTTTGAGTTATTTTCTATCTAGACCTTTCCCTGGGTAGGTTAAAGTAACTAGTTCCTAATAAGCTAACGTGTTGGCATTTCATGCAGTATTGTGTTCTTGCATGCTCACCCAAAGCATGCAATAAAAAATTTAGTTCCTATGTGTTGTTTTATGTGGTAATATAATTTTCATATATTAGCACTTGATCATATACCTTAATCAATGACTAAACATAAAAATAAATATGTATATGTGGACATAGTTTTAGTTAATTAAGTAAACATGATTATGATGACAATTGACATGAGATTTAGAGTATTCATTACACATGTTCAGCTAACATAGATTCTAATCATTATATCCAAATGATAACCATAAGTTACATAATAAATATATTAAAAACTTAATGACACAAATTAACTATAAACTATAGTGTATTATCATGATTATAATGATATCCATGATTTCACTATTTATCACAATTAATCAATCTATAAAAATGTTTAGTAACATTACAAATCTATACATAGGGGTGTTTATACTTGTTTCTCCTTGACCAGGTTGTTATAATAATTATGACACTTCTAGTGACTAGTCACTGATCTCTAGTGAATTGAGAGTCATGGTAGACATCTTTATTTTTGTAAAAAATTGGGCCTTTGCACCCCTATATTCTCTTTGTGTGTTGGATCCTCATTTCCAAGTGTCTGTCTTCATGTAGGCTAGTGCCAAAATCATGTGTGATTGAATTTTTGTATGTCATTGAGAATCAATCCTCAACTATTCCAACTTCCTTCATCTTCCCCATGTCTTAATTGGTATTTTTAGCCCTTCACTCTTTAGTTCTTTATTTTTTATGCCTTCCCTCTAACTAGATCTTCTCACATCATCATCTCTTACACCATGGTCTTTCATTCCTTAATCCTTCCCCACCCAATTTATTTTGTACCATTCTTTGTTTTGTACACTTAACAAAATACTTAAAAAAAATTTAGGGTCCAACAATGGTGTTCTCTAGCAAGCTGCTACCCATGATCATTACCTAAAAAATAATTTACACACATATTTAGAAACAATCTTGATTCATAATTAGATTATCAAATACAAATCCATTTTTCTACATTTTTTTATGAAATTATAGAGAAATGACTTTAAATTTAAATATCCTTAGTTTCCAAGGGTACAATAAAAATATTCAAAAAGATAATTCTTCTTCAATGAAAATGAAAAAATATGTTTTATGCAAAGAACAAAAACATGGTAGGAGAGTATGTAATTGATGTTAAACAAATCCAAAACAATGAACCCATCAAAAAAACTTTGTGCCAAGTTTTCAACCTAGACAAGATAATAAAAAATGTAAATTCATTCCTTTGGGAGAACCATACCATGTAGTCTTTTGAAAGTTGATCATGACAAACATCATATTTCCTCATACTAAAGCCTTATATGAAAATGTTCTAAAAACTAAGTGGTAAAAAGATAATGAATATTATGAATACAAAAAAATCAAAGGTCATTCCACAAATCATTAAATGAGACTCAAGCACTATATCCATGATCTTATTTACATTGGTGAAATAAAAGTAGACAGTCATGCATCAACATCCAATAATAATAATAAACTATGGATATATCAAGATCCCTTCCTAAAACATAATCAAGGGTTTAATAAGGAAAACCAAGATCAAAATCAATCAAACATTGTCAATAAAACCAATCACCCCTTTTATTATACAATAAATCACATTGATTATATGAATCCTCATGTTTATGTTGTTACATTTAAATCCCAAGATTGGGCCATCACTATGAGGTGTGAAAATATTACCATTTTAAATGTCACTTTGCCTACCCTTGAATTTAATTATTACATCATAGAGAAATTTGAGAAACCACAAACCTAAGTTTGCATTTTGGACCTTCTCAAAATGTCCCCCATTTACAAGGATATTTTATATAATACCTTGAAAAAATCCAAATATCAAGAAAATATCAATCTATCCAACTTCAAAGTGATTTCAGGTCACTTATACTCCAATAATCAAGTGACTTTTTATAATTTAGGTATTTTACCCATGGGTTCATCCCCTAATTCTCCACTATACATAGAAGTATTAATATCAAATCATAAAGTACAAAAGGGTGTTTATAAACAATGGGTCAGGCCTAAATATGGGTACATTAAGTTTGATAAATAATTTAGGACATTATACAAAAAAACTAGAGCCTAATACCATTACTATAAAGGTATATGATAATAATGGGCACCACATAGTGGTAACTATATATCTTACACTTATGGTGGGGCATGTAATTCAAGAAACCACCATTAATTTTATTAATCTAGATCTACCATAAAACCTAATCCTTAGACATCCATGGATCCATTCCATGAAAACTATTCTATCCACCCTTCATAAATGTTTGTTTTTTCATGATGGTATGTAATTTACCACTATAGGTTATCCTCAACCCTTTCAATATGACAAGTATTATAAGGGAGATATCATAATTGCAATTATTTACCATTTACTAAAAATACCTATTAACCTACCAAGGGGTCACCAAATATTTACAATTATATCCACCCTAATTAGTTACTCTCTAAATACATCACTCAACCATATACATCTACAAAGCCGTAATCCATGTCTCTCCACACATCCACCATCTATATTTCCATTAGGGATGAAGGTATGGGATATTATGAAATACTTTATTCCCATTATATAGTAAAGATTCATGCATCTTAAAATAATTATGGCACGAACAATTATAGAAAATAAACACAAGTGGTTTTTAATGTTGTTAAATAATATTTTATGGAAGGTAGGTTCCTTTTTGAATAACAAATTAAAGATTCAAGCTCTTGTTGGCTCTATTTTGATGAATTATCTACATTTTTACAAATTAATAAATATATTATACCAAAAAAAATTATGTTTAATATAATTAAATATAAAGGAAAAGGTCTTGGTATTTAAAAACAATGATTTATTGAGTCTATAATGTCCACAACACATGAAGCCTTTGATGATATTAGATTCAAATCATCTAGTGTGAGCATATTTAATTATGATAATGACTCTTCTTACACATGTGAGGAAGCTTATTTGGATACCAAAAATAGTTTTATTTGTTGGAAGATCAATCACTCAAAGGAGGGGGTGAATAAGTGTTTTCAAAACATTTTTTCAATTCTACTTGAGTATACATGAACTATTCATACAAACATGAACATCTAACAAAGCATATGAAACCATAAAAGATCATGAAGTAAGATAACATATTAAATATGTGGAAAACCATCAAGGGGAATAAAACCCACTGATCTATGAAAATGTACTACATTCTTATAAGACAAAAACCAATCTTTAGTGAAGTACCAAATTCACATAGAGCATCAACCCTAACTAATCAAGTACCCACTTAACTAGGTGTAGTCATATAATATGTCTAAATTGGTGGTTTGAGTGTGGCTTATGACACCCCATCCATAGGTTCTTCTTTAATACTCTTACAACCCTTCTAGAAACTCTTTTTCTCATTTCCAATCATCCAAAACCTTTTAAACCCTGATTCCACCTCAGCCAGATAATATTCCTTCTGCCAATATTATTCCTCTATGTCATAATCCTATAAGATAAGAACACCCCATTTGGACTATATCACTAGGCACCAAAGTATCTCATTTTTGGTGATCCTATCCTTTTACACTTTTAGCCCAAATGGTCATTTCATCTAGTCCTTATCCTTAATTATATCTACCTAGCATGAATACATCTGACCCATGACCAAATACTCCCTATAAAATCCCACTCAAATCTCATTGACAAAGGAGATGACCAAATTTACAAAGAAATAAATAATACAAACAAATCACTAAGTAAAATTTACCTATAATTTTCACACTATCACCCAACATAACAACAAACATACTCAAACCCTCATTCCAATCGTTAGCCACCATAAACACTATCAAATTAGCATTTACATCCACATCACACTATTAATCAAAGCACATTATGTGGGATAAATACATATGAATTGATCTCTCTTTATATTATTAGTATGTAGGTAGCATGCCCATACAAGGGGTGTGGATTACACATTCAATAGATCTTACACACTAACACCCCTCTTTCTCAAGTGACTCAAATATCATTTTATTAATCATTATGGAGGGTTAGGGTTTGAAGACAAAATAATATCCATAATGAGTTATATCAATGACCAACACTCAATTTTTAATAGGTAGGCTCATAAAAGCATAGTGAAACAAACCAAAAAAATTTAGGTCTCTGTGATCAGGTTGGACAATATCAGTAAGAATGAACAACAGTGTCAAACACCAAAGTGTCCACTTTTGGGTACTCTTATCCTTTCATTATAAGAAATCTAAATTCAATTTTATGACACCTTCCTAATCTTGCATAGTCATTTTCAACCTCTATATCAGTCTTCTCAGTTTGTTTTCTAGCTAAGTTATATTTCTTCCTATTTATTACTATTTTTAAAAAGATGAAAAAGATAAATAATAATACAAATTAGGACATTAATTATTGATATATTATGTATGGATTTATTCATCTAGACCCTTAACTAAAATAGGAATAAAACCCCATCATTCCCAACAAGGTTAAATAATTTGGTGAACCTAACTTACTTCATTTGCACACAAAAACCCTATAAACCCTAGAGAAAATTCCTTGCTGATTTTAGCAATAATCTTCTAATTTTTCTTGCATATACAAATCTAAATTTCATATTCAATTTTTAAAATTCACCATAGTAATTTTTCAAAATCATTTCTTTCAAACCCTAGTAGAATATACTAGGTCCCTATGTTTTTGAGGTATCACCTTATATGTTAGTAAGCTTTGTATCCTTTTTATGCATATTCTAGTTTTTTATTTTTAGGACTTTAAATTTCCTTTATTTAGTACTTTCCCTCCATCACATTTTCATTATCACAACTTATTGAAAAAAAATCAATCTACTTTCACTTTGTTTTCCAATTTTAAAAATAACCCAATATACCAACTTTGATGAAATTGATAACAGGGAATTTCAAGACCTTTTAACTAGAAATCTTGATTTGCATGATAATATTCTCAAAATAATACAATAAAAATAAATAAAAATCAAATAATGGTCAATCCTCTCAAACCATATAGTAGCAACTATCTCTCAACAACCCCCTTTAGTAGCCCAACCTTCCTATGTCACACCACCAGTTATAGCTAGTACATCGTCAACTCCTGATGTGGCTTACCTTATGCAAGAGATAAAATATATTGAATCTAAGGTGATACATCTTGATCAAGGTGCCTCTAGACCAATATAGGCTTTGGACTCTTTTTATCTACTTCATATACCATTAGCATGCCATATTGCTTCTACACCCTTACCACCAAGTTTTATTCAACCCAAGCTCACTCTATATGATGGAAAGGGTGATCCAAAGACATACTTGAGAACTTTTCCCATAGCATGCTTGGACTATGTGAAAAATTACTAGTTACTAACCAATATATTTCCATGTATTTTAAAGGATTATTATCTACAATGGTTCTATATTCTACTAAATCAGTTAATCAAAGCATTCAATCCTTTAACTGACATGTTCCTAGCTCATTTCAACATTAACATATGTGACAAGGTTTCTTATGCCCAATTTGAATAATAGAAACATATGTCAAATGAGCAAGTCATGGATTATATTCTTAGATATAAGAGTATCTTGGCTAAAATGACCAGCCCCATGGCTAATCAAAAATTACAATATCTCTTCAGACAGAGTCTTCTGCTAACTTTACATGAGTCAATAATGTTCAAAAAGTTTTCTTTCTTAATTGAGTTATGCCATACACTAAAGGAAAGGTAATTTAAATTAATTTTAGTGGTAAAACTCAAGTACACATGCATATTAAAAACAAAAAACAAGAATAACAATAAAGTCCCATACAGAGTAAAGGTTAATGATAGAAAAATTCAAAATTAACCTATAGTTAATATGGCTTCAGAGCCCCCTCAATGAGTAGTTTTATTATCACATCCTCAGTGAGCCTTTACCAATCTAATAATATTTATAGCTAGAGTCTTAAAATAACTATTGGAATGCAATATCATATCTCTCCCTCATATGTAAGAAGTTTATACAATAAAGCCTTTTCCATGAGGATATTATTAAAATGCATTCTATGATTTTCATAGGGCATTAGGACACACAATGAATAGATGTATCAGTTTACAACATAAGATATAGGACTTGATAGATGACAACCTTATTGATATTGGAACTCCAATTAAGCCTCCTCAAGTAAAGTAAACATAAGACAAGGCTTTAAATTTTTTATCAGATCCTTTCCCACAACATTCTAAATAAGAGATAGAGGGTGCATCAGGTTTTCACCATGAATATCATGCACATCCTCCACTAGATATATACTAAGCACCTTTAGTTGCATCACATAATTTTAGAAACATAATTGGTATGTATAATTCTAGAGTTCTAGCCAGACCTTCGATCTCCTTTTTAGAGCAAGAGATAGTTCAGGATGATTCAAATTATTATGCACTCTTTATAAGAGCTTACATTGATCACCATCATATTCATAGTGTTCTCATAGCTAATGGATCTAGTGTGAACATGTGAAATATGACATTACTATAGCATTTGGAATATTTAGAGCAAGATATCACCTTGACAGATATAGTTATCAATGGATTCAGTGGGCACATATAAATTTTATTGGGTGAGATTTTACTTCCTCTACAGGTTAGTCTAGTACATGTGGCCACATAATTTATTATTATTATTAATGTAGGAGTATTATAAATGTTACTTGGTTGACCATGGATCCATAAACTTCATGCAATACCTTATACAATTCACATATGCATGAAATACATTCATGCTAATCAGGTTGTTATAGTTAGTGGAGTTTCGTATAAGTTACCACTCCCCACTTTAGAGCCATCTCCTACTATGAAGTCACAATTTTAATATCCTCTACTAGTTATATTTCCTCCTATAATTGAGATTTAGACACAATCAAGGCCTCCCTCACTAACATAGAGAGTTCATCTAATTCCATGGAGTCCTTTCTTAGAGTAACCAGTACATTAGTGATAGTTTTAGGACTTTAGACAATTTCTAACTATAGTATTCACATCTAGTGTAGTATCATTAAGTTTTTCATGTATATACACAAACAGAAAAATTTTAGAGATATTATTATACTACCAGATAGGTCCCTAAGAGCCCCATAGTTTCATCCACTTCTCAGAGTTATAGGGGGACCCCACAGTCAGTTTCCACTATAGATATTTCAAAGCACTTACAACATACATAGCTTTCAAATTCATAGTCTCAACCCTTCCATAATTATTTATTATCATTCATGATCCCTCTCCTTGATACATGATACCATGATAGGGATTCTCTTATGAGACTCATCAGTTAGTATCATTTTTTTAGTCTTTCTTGTACATAAATTCTTTTTACTTACTTGTACATAATTTGTTTTCACTTTCTTGTACATAGTTTCCTTATGATTACTTTTACATAGTAATATTTCAAAATACTAAAAATAATAAAATATTTAAAAATACCAAAATTAATATAACATGTCAAAATACAAAAACATTCAAATAACTCAAAATACTAAAAACTTTTCAATTATATGCATTATCCATGCTTTACATTTCTACTACCATGTTAGACTTACATTTTGTTGTTTTACACTATTTTTTTCAATTTATATACATTACCATGTTTCTTTGATCTTCTTTGAGTGTGTGTAGTGACACTCAGATCCTTGAATGCTTCACTCTACCCATTGAGGGGGCATATTACTTCTACATTTGAGACATACATTGACATATCTACCCACCAGAGGCATCTTCTACATAACTACACCATTAAATTTATGTCATTATTATACCACACACTCTAGTTATCATGTTTATTAACATTACTTACTAGCTTATATAGTTTATTCTATCAACACTCACTAGTATATAGAACTTGTGTATTTCCTAGAATCTACCTAGTCTTGTACTACATGTTTTCCATACTCTCACTTCTTTCTTTGATTATTTAGATGAAATAGTATTTATAGCATTTACATTCCTTCATTTATTGATTTGAGTAGTTAGATGTGATTTCATTTCTTAGTTCCTATTTTGTTACTTGTGTGTGCCTTAGGACATTTTCCAATGTCCTTTACTTGTATTCTTGTATGTGCATGTATCCATTATGCCAATCTTGCTTGTTTGAAATTATATGTGTATGTGGGAGCTTGAACATGCCTTGTATGATTACTTTCCTAGGTTGAGTGACATGTACCCATGTCCCTTATTTACTCAACCCATTTGCCTCTTTTATATGCTTCTTTTTTCTTGATTTGTGTGCTTATGTGCTTATTTGATTCTCAGTTGTTTATAAATTCCATGATCCACATTATGCATTATCTTGCCTTCTTAGATGTCATGATGGACATCATTCTCCATCCCTCCTTGATAAATAACTATATTTATAGTTTTATTTTAGTATCTTGCACATATTATTACATTGTTACATCTATCTAGGCATACCCCTATTGATCTAATAATCTCCAATATAAAGTATGCTATATCTTGACACAAATTTTGTATTATCATTGTTATATCATGTATTTCATATCATAACACACTTATAAGGCTTTTTATTTTGAGGGTAGTCATTGCAGGGTCTTCATTTCTACCCTCAGAAGAGGAGGTAACAAAAAAGGGCTTTGTCATAGAGATTAGAGACTTATATTGGTCAAAATTAGTTTTTAGAACACTCAAAATTCAAAACATGCAAAACAAACCAATTTAGTGCTGAATATAGTCATCAAAAATAGTAAAGGAAAAGAGTGCCAAATTTTGAATATAGGACATCAAAGTGTCCACCTTTTTCTTCTCCTATACAAATAGCCAAAAAACTAGAATTTTTAGGAACATATAGAAAGGTAAGGTCAATTATAGTTTTGTCAACTATAATTTAGTTTTTATTGTGTATTTTTAATATAATTTTACTCAAATTATCTAAATATAAGGGGCATCATGTATGGCATGATGGCTCTAACTTTAAATTTTAGATTGGGAAGTTGTTACAACTTCCAAATTAGAATCCATGTTACAAACACTAGTGATTGGGGCCAATGTGTGTGGCACATTTTCATTATTTTATTTCTAGTTCATTGTATTACTTGGGTATTATCAATAGTTACATGCCTTATTCCATCTTTAGGTGGCTATTATCATTTTAGAGTGGCTTTCATATAATCATAGTTCTTAGTTTTAGAGTGGCTTTCATACAGGCCTAATCTATACCTTTTGGAGTGGAGAAGATTGGCCTAGTTCTTGGTACACATTCAACCATCCATGCCACATTATCGAATTACATAACATTCATGGGCTTCATGATCCATATCATACAACACACATTATTACCAATATCAATTCATAGTTCACACTTAATGGGCAATGATAGATCTAAAATAATAACTATTCTTTATATTCTTGAGCCACTTACTCAGAGGGATTGGACACATAGTCAAAACATTTATTACCACATGCATGATCACATATTTTCACTATAGTGTGGGTGATAATGAATTCAAATGGATATCCTTTATATTCTTGAGCCACCTTTTGGGAATTGACCTCTTAGCTCTATTTTTTATATTACTCTTGGTAAAACACATACCCAACATCACTTAATATCATAATATGTTTTTTATTGGTTTACGTACCTGGTGAGGTGTATTAATTCTTTTATTTTCCTCTCTATTTTACCCAACTTTTGTACATTCTTATTTTATACACAACATGTCTAGTAAGAACTAATTTAATACTTGTTTTCCCTTATAGATTTGCACTTCACATTGTGTTCTCTCTACGCACAGTCAACATCTCACATATTCGTAGGCTTCACTTGTGTAGGTATGTTTAGGTATGCTTTCTATTTTTCATTTATACTTGTATTTAAATTTGTTTCATCACTAGAATAAAGTGGGGGAGGAAATGTATTTGTATAAAATTTCTAGATTGGTAGTTTGAGTGTGGCTTGTGACACCCCATTCATAGGTCCTTCTTGTATGCCCTTAAGACCCTTATAAACACCTTTTTGCTCATTACCATTCATCTAGAACATTTTGAACCCTAATTCCACCTCAACCAAATATGATTATCTATGTTAATCCTATTCCCCCATGTCTTAAGCCTATAGGATAGGAGTGCCCCATTTGGACTATAGCATCAGACACCAAAGTGTCTTATTCTCGATGCTCCTATACTTTTACACTTTGATCCCCAATGGTCATTTTAATTGAGTCCTTATCCTTAAAAATGTCAGCCTAATGTGAATACATCTAACCCATGACAAACTATTCCCTATAAAACTCCACTCAAAACTCATTTACAAAGGAGGTGACCAAACTTATAAAGCAAGAAATAATACAAACAAATAACTAAGGAAAATTTCCCTATTCTTTACACACAGTCACCCAACACAACATTAAACATACTCAAACCCTCATACTAGTCCTTATCCACTTCAAAAACTATCAAATTATCATTTGCATCTACACCACACTATTACACAAAACATATTATGTGGGAGAATTACATATGGCTTGATCCCTCTTCAAAGTATTGGCATGTAGGTAGCATGCCCACACAAGGGGTGTGGATTGCATGTTTAGTAAATCTTACACACTAAACCCCACTATTTCTCAAGTGACTCAAATATCATTTTATCAAGTATGATGGAGGGTTAGGGTTTACAGAAAAAATAGCTCCATAACAAGTTTTATCAATGACCAATGCTCAATTTTTCATAGATAAGCTCACACAGGCATAGTGTAATTACCCAAATTTTTTTAGATATTTGATCAATTTGGACAAAAATGGAAGGAATGGAAAATATCTTTAGACACCAAAATATCCACATTTTGGTTTTCCTATTCTTTCACTAAATGAAAGCTAGATTTACCTTTATGATACCTTCCCAAACCTACATAATCATTTTCAACCTCTGTATCAACCATCTAAATATATTTTCTAGATAATTTATATTTCTTCCTATTTGTTTCTATGTTTTAAAGGTGAAAAAGATAAATAATAATACAAATCAATACTGTAATTAACAACATGCCAACAAACTCCTCCTTTGTCATTGATGGCAAAACATTCTTCAATCTGATAACTCTCATCTCCCCCAATCTATTAAATATCCCTTCTTAAAATCTCTCCCCCTTTGACATTAATGAAAAAGGGTTACTTGTAACTATTGGAATCACACTTTATCCCCCTAAGATGATGCTATCTCTCAAAGACACTAGATGACACACAATCTTTAGAAATAATGGCAACCATTCTCAAAAAATTCTCTCAATTAGGTCACTTCTCCCTCATTCTAAACTATCTCACCTTTTCAAATCATTATCCTAGTTGGTCCATCAAAAACTCAACAAAAATAATCTATGAAGCATCTCAGACACATGCTCCCCTTAATTCCATGCATACCTTTATTATTATTTAAAAAACAACTACTCTCTTGGCAAATAAATTAGAGATACCAAGATCCTTCTTAGACCAACCATATCTCCTTTAAATTAACTAAGAACTCAAGATCACTGACCTTCATTGAAATTATTTAAGAAGATCAAAATCTTGATCACACACTAGGTTACTAAACTCTTGACACCAACTACATAATTAAGGACCCCCCTTTTGTCTTCATAGCTGAACACATGAGCCAATAGGAATCTTAAACCATCCTCATCTTTCTTTAATAATATTGACACCAATACCCCATCTTAACAAAAATCAAGCTCAATTACTCACACAAATAGATACCAAAATCTTACCTCTCATAGACTAATTGATTGCAATTTAACCTCACATACCTGATTTCAACCTTAGATCTCTCATCATGCATCCTATTACACTTTAAATCTTATAGATACTAACACAGGAATAGATGATATCCATCTACATCTCCTTGATTGCAATGTAGACACCCTGGAGTCTTATCAAGATGAATCCTTCTTTAACTACAACCTCATGTTTGTACTGATAAAATAATGTATCCATGAATCCTAATGGAGCCACCCATTTTCATAGGGAACTAAAACACCATGAACTCAATACATTCTTAGATCTCTAATCCACTCTTCTTAGCCATGTTAAAATCATGAGACTAATGGTATCTCTTTAGAATCCATTTAAAACTAATTGAAGTAATTGAATCATCCACCTTCTCATCTTCTTCTTCTCTTTGACTACCTTGTGATTAGATGAAGATAATAAGTGTTCTTGACATTATTTCACTTCTGATCCTTTCTCTACCTCAACAAATAGTCTACCTTGGTTTATGGACTAATCATAACTCACTTAAATTTTATTTGTCTTCCATACCTTATTTTGCACTTCTTCTTGTACTTTAGGATTTTCAACCCTCATTATTCCTGTATCAACTTTCTCCAATGATATGAACTTGATCTTATATCCCTTAGTATTCTATTCTTTCTCCACCTTCTCTACATGATTTGAATTCTTGATCCACTTCTTAGTGGAACAACTAAACACCTTCTTATCTTGACTGATCTTCCTCAAATGCCGCATATTATAGTCCATTGTACTATGACCAATATTATGACATTTGAAACAAATAAAATTACTATACTTTCCTATTAATTGATCACTAATGTTCCCATGTTCCCATGATAACTCATCCCTTAAGACTATTCTATATTCACTTACTTACTCTATGACCAAAGATATGACAAGGAAAAAAATAACTGTTAAAAGAGTTGGAATACCTTATAACATTGGGCTTCCTGATTGGTGTCTTCATGTTAAATTTCAAGTTGGTACTCTTCAATTATTCTAGATTATCATGCTCTTTCTCAACCTTTCTCATCTTGTTTATGAGGTTCTTATGGTCAACCTTCAAGGAAACTAGATCTATCTTCAATGGATCATACTCAGCTTCTTTTGATATGAAATTTATATTTCCACCTTCTAACTGATTCCTAAGATCCTTGATGATCTTCTCATCCCTTTTGGCTTCTTTAGCCCAGTCACTCTTTAAGGTACATATATGTTCCTTAAGATCCTTGACCATAGATCTCAACTCATTCTTCCTCTTCTTTTGGTGATTCAAATAATCTAGGGTACTTATGATCCCAAATTCAAGGTCTAATTTAGATTCTCCTTCTTCACTATCATATTACACTTCTTCATCACACATGTTGTCTTCTTGATCACTAAACATCTTGTGCTTCTTATGATCACATTCACATTGTTAGACTTACTTCAAAGGACCAAGCTCTGATACCAATTACTAGATGTAAAATCACTAAGGGGGAGGGTGAATCAATGTCTTCAAAAAATTCATTCCACTTAAGCATACATAAAACATTTATACAAGTATAAACATATAATAGAGCATATGTAACCATACAAGATCATGAAACAAGATAAAATTTTACATATGTGGGAAACCATCAAGGTTAATAAAACCCATATATATCTATAAATGAACTACAATAATATAATACAAAAAACAATATTTAGTGAATCACCAACTCCACATGGATCACCAACCCTATCTAGTCAAGCACCCACTCAACTAGGCTTTATTAAACACCAATTTACAAGGAGGCACCAACCCCATATATGACTCAAAACTAAATAAACCACATAAAAGTTTTATAACCTTTAATAAAACTTTTTTATCACACAATATATTATGATTACCTTCTTTAGCGCTTCTCATTATTTTAACCCTCTCAAAATGCCTTCTAGGCTTCTTCATTCATCTATGTCTCTTCAAGACTAATTAAGTCATATGACCTTGATATTAATATATATTAACCATATTATATCTTCATGAAAATTTATCTAAACCCATATTATGGTATACAATACCTCCTTAAATGTGTTATTTCCTTTGCTTGCACTCTCAAATTTTCTAACTTTCAAATTAGGCTTATTAGGCTTTGTTCTTATACAATCCTCTAGCTCACACACCTCTTTATTGGAAAACACACTTGAAAAATTATAATACCATTAAAATTTGTCTTATAAAACTTTTCATACATTAATAAATCATTATTATAGGTCGTCTTCAATGTAAAAGACAAAAATCTGTTTTAGGCCTTCACTAGTACACATTACCCTTTGATCTCCTTGGAACACTTTAGAGATCCACACATGGTAGTAAAAATTCATATAAAATTAAAATATACCCCAAATATTCTCATATTATTTCCAAGACACCTTTTATCTTCAACCACCACTTGAAGCACACCATTAGTACTGTTCATATCAGGCCTTCACACACACATAATGGTCTATCTTGAATAACTAAAGATAAAACATTATTTTTATGAAAAAACATGAAAATAAAAAACATATAAAATAATTAAATACCTAATAAACTTCACCAAGTGAATTATAATTCATCACATAGGGAAAAAAGACACAAAAACACTCCTCAAACTTGCTCACTCAAAACTACCAACTAACCTAAAAAAATAGTCAAGATGAACTTGAATTTAAGCACCCACACATGGATTTATCATGAATAAAAAAACATTAACATGATACTTTTTCGTAATAAGAAAAAAATCACATACAAAAGTCATAAACTCTAATATAAAATATTTGTCTTGAAGACCAATCTCCTAACCTTATCTCACGTAGTCTTGCATGATCCAGACAAGCCATTTTGACATCAAATTTTAAGCCTCTTGCATTAAATTATAAGATTTTTAAAAAATATAAATTGAATTTAAATTCACAAGGAAAAAAAAACCATATTCATTATATAGTTCAACTCAGGGCATAGAGCCTCAAAATCATCATTATAACTTGCTTACCCAAAACTGCCAGTTTACCTTAAAGTACAATCATGATGACATTAAAATTAAAAACTGATATATCCAATTTAAAATAATAAAAATGAATTAAAATTATCATGTAAAATATATATAACATATTCAAATATAAACATAATATGGTCTAGGGGAAACTATTGGTCTTATAGACTAACTTGTTGACCTTATTACACACAGTCCTAACAAAAAAAAGACAAGACATTTTGGATTCAAAAAATCAACCACATTCACTAAATATAAAACCTTATAAAAATAATTTATAGGAAACTAAAGTACCAAATAAAAAACCACCATTAAATCCAATACATCACTCCTTTAAATCACATAAAAACCACTTCTTCACATTGCTTGGGTTTCACACTATTATTCTTCATTAGGCCTTGTAACGACTAGACAAATTAGAACACCAAATTTTCAACCTAAATCCTAGAACCTCTCCATTAACCTTCATGGATACAAACTAAATAACTCAATATTAATCCTCCATCCATTTTTATAATTTTACTTGGTCAACTTTGAATTCTATAGAAAATCTCTAAGAAAATAATAATTTATTGTAGGGTCTACTCACACACCTAAAAGCTCAATCAAACATGGAGGTGACTAAAAGAATTAAATACAACCTCTAATCACTTATCTATCCATACCAATCCATCCTGAGCACTCTAGAGGAAAATCTTCAACATGGGGTCTTTATTAGGGTTCTAAGAGGGTTTAAACACATTTCTACTATTAACAATTATTCATAAAGCATAACCCATTAATCCATAAAATAATGCCTATAATTTTGAGATAGTACCCTTCCACATCTACCATTAATATCTAAGGTTCCCATAATTTTTTTTAATGATCTAATGAGCTTAAGAAAAACCTTCTTGAGTTGATAACCCTTCATTCTGAGCACTTGAGAGATCTCAAAACAACTTTTCATGCCTTGTACTTTATAATATGACCTCAGAATGAAATAAAACACTTGAAAAAACATACCTCACATCTTAAAAATCTTACATAAGCTCAAACACTCTAAAATTTGATCATGACCCCTCATTACGCCACATTATCTCTCTTTTGTCTCTAGACCTTAACCTATAAACCACATTAGGTCTTAAAACTAACCTTCATGCCTCTTTCCATGCACTTTCAACCTCACTCACATTTCCATAAAACCCATATCACATTTAAAAACTATAATACATCCTTCACATTCCTTGACAACATATCATGATACCTCATTAGGGCAAGCATGGTCTATAAGTGGTTTAGGTACATACTTGGTCTAAAGGTCCTACCCCTATAAGCTCACCCTGAGATTCTCATCAGTGATGTAGTACCTTACATACATCCTTAAGAAACATCATATAACCACTCATGCCTCTGTGTATCCATATTACAAATTCACCATACTTATACCTTCTCATAAGGAATTTACATGTCATGACTAACTTGCCATGACTAGGCTTCTTAAGCACTTAAAACATGAAAACTTACCTTGCAACACTTATGAAAGTATCTACACTTTACTCATATGATCAAACAATTCCAAACAAACTTTCACAATCTTGTGCTCACTTTATTCACCAAAATTCACTATGCACACCTTCTCACAGGGTCTAGACAAAGCTTCTCAAGACACCTTATACTCAATAACTAGTACTCAAGTATGCTTACCTCAATGATATCAAATAAGAAAAATATTAATATATCAATCTCACACCACTGTATTAATATGTTTTTTATCAACACTCTCTCATGACCTCATACAGATCTAGAGCCTCATAACCATGCTTTAATGCACATTTGACCATCATACCTCTTTGTGACAATCAAGACCACAAGATGCAAAAACAAACTTAATAAAATCAATGACAATTTTAGTGACACCAATGATAATTAAAAACTAACCTTGGCCCATATCTCAATGATCACTCACCATGCACCTTCACAAGATGTACCCTTTTGACATTAATGATAATAACAAGCCAATATTATTTATATCCATTATGAATAATTAACCATCAACAACCTATTTCATGATAAAAATTTTATAACCTTTGAACTAACATTTCCATATATTATTCTATGGGACAAATAACAACCACCCTCGCTTGATCATTTTACAAATGATGAAGACAAATTTGAGTTTTTAAGAATTAGAGATCATATATTAGCATGAGATCACAATGAGGGATTTTTAATTTGTTTGGATAATTCCAAATAATTTGTGAAGCTTAAATCCTCTAATCATTCACGTTATCAAGTAAATAGTATAATTTAGTTGACAAAAATATCAGATGATGAAGTTCTAAATTTATAAAATATTGATGAAGACATTCCCCATAAGTAAGACATCTAAGAGGAAATTAGTCTTAATCCACTTCCAATTTTTTTCATAAGAATACACTTTATTAATTGAAAATAAAAATTTTATAAATATTTTAAGTGAATAAAGTACTAATATTATGAAACTTGTTACTTCCCTTAATCTAAAATAACAATCCAATTTGACTCTACTCAAAGAATTTTCAAATGTGTTTTCATGGTCATATGCAGACATGTTAGGGTTAGATCCTTCAGTAGTTTTTCATCACCTTATTATGCATAGATATGAAAACATAGTAAAATATAAACTCATAAAAATTCATACAAGGGTGGCACTAATCATAAATTAAGAGTTGAAAAAACATGTAGAAATTGGATTCATATTATCAACAGTCTACTCAGAGTGGATATCTAATATATTACTGTTCTCTAAGAACCCAACATGGATAAGAGTTTTCATAGATTTTAGGGAAGTCAATAAAACATGTCCTAAATATAACTTTCCTTTACTGAACATATACATGATTTTTGATTCCACAACATGCCATGATATGTTATCCTTAATGGATGAATTTTTAGGGTCCAATCAAATCAAAATAACTCCTAAAGACCAACATAAAACAAATTTTATTAACACCTTGGGGAATGTTTTATTATCAAGTAATGCCCTTTGGGACCAATAATAATATAATCACTTATAAACATATAATGGCCACTATATTTTCATGATATGATCCATGATATCATTGAAGACTTTGTATATGATATTTTGGAAAAATAAAAACTAGAGTAGATTATCTTATGGTACTATATAATTTTTTTAATGGCTAAGAGAATACAAGGTTCATATTAATACAAATAAGTGTGTGTTTGGAGTTAATTTAGTAAATTTTTTGGGAATCATTATATCAAAAATATGTATAGAAGTGGATCTTGCAAAGGCCATAACTATTATGAAAATGCCTCCACCAAAAATCTAAATAAACTATGTAGTTTTTAAGGTAAGTTTCAAGCCATCTATAGATTCATATCATAGCTTACAGATATTTCATTCTTTCACATTTATTCTAAAAAATAAAATTGATTTCCATTAGAATGAGGAATTCAAACAAGTGTTTGTAAATATTAAACTCTATCTAACAAATACACCAGTCCTAATACCACTAACTCTAGAGAAACCTTTACTACTATATATTTTAGCAACACAATATGCATTGGAGGCATTATTTTCATAACATGATGAACATGGAACAAAAATAGTAATGTATTATCTAAGTAAAACCATTATATCCTATGAAATAAATTATTATTCCATCAAGAAATCATGTCTATCTATTTTTTTACTTCACAATATTTATTGTTACATGTTCAATAATCAAACCAAAATCATTTCCAAATTTAATCCACTCAAGTATATCCTTTAAAAATTATATCTAATAGAGAGAATGGCTAAATATGTTATGATTCTAAGTGAGTTATATATATATATATATATATATATATATATATATATATATATATATATATATATTTACAACCAAAAAGTGTATCAAAGGATAAGTACTCATAAATACCTTTATATAAGCATCATTGATAGATTTAACCCTCTCTCATATATTTTATAAATCAAGTAATAATGTCCTTAAATGAACAATTAGAGTGACAATTATATTTTGATGGGTATTTTACAAATCGTGGATTAAGGGCAGGTATTTTATCATCACTCCACAAGGTAATATCATCCCAAAATAATTTTGGAAAGGATTTCATTATACTAATAGCATAACAAAATATTAATATCTTGTTTCTAGTCTTGATCTTATAATTAAATGTAAAATACATCTCTTATTTTTTTGGTATTTATGGCTAATCATCAAATAAACAACTCATGAATATGAAGATAAATATGATAAGCTAATTCTTTACACATGGATGGTAGATAGTCTTAAAAAATGATTTAATTCCACATAATTTGAGAAATTTACTCAAGTCAATAATGATAGTTGATGTCATGGCCACAATTTAGTCACTCATAAACATTCATCTTGATGATAGTCATGATGAGTTATTTGTTAAACAATTGATATTTCTAGTGTATGATACTCACAAATCTCAAATGGTTTGTGAGGTTGTTCATCCAAAATCTGCTTGGTAATAGGATATATACATAAACCTCCATGATAATGTAGTGCCTCCAAAATTATCTAAAAAACTTAATAAATACTTCATCCAGTGAGATTCTTACTTCACCATCCTTGAAAATACATTATATGATAGGGGTTATGATGGAACTTTATTATGGTTTTAAAATCTGAATAGGTGGCATTAGACATTAAGGAAGTTCACAATGTTTTCTTTTTTATCATAATAATGTCATGGTCCTTGAAAATAAAATTATACATGTTGGATATTATTGGAAAATGATGCAATTTGAATGAAGAAAAAATTTCAATAAATGTGTCCTATTCAAAAACCATGGTGACATAATCCATATACCATCACAAGATTTTAAACCCATTACCACTCCATGTCCCTTCTCCACATGGGGGTTAAAACTCATTATGAAAATAAATCCTAAATATTTAGATGGTCATAAACATATAATAACCACTATTAAGTACTTTACTAAATGGGTTGAATCCATTCCACCAACCTACCTAACTGGAAAGCAAATTTACAAGTTTATCCTAAACCACATAATTTTCTATTGTAGTATTGCTTATACCATTATATTAGATAGTGGTAAATCATTAAAAAAATATGTCAATATCCTTTACCAAGTATACCATTTTAATCACAAATTGTCCACACCATACTATCCAATAGTCGAAGGTTAAGTAGAGTCATCAAACAAAAATATATTCAAAATCCTAAAGTGTGTTGTCAATTATATTATTCATGATGAGAATTATAAAATTTTACCTATTTTATGGGCTTACTATACTAACATTAAAAAAACCATGAGGATAACCCCTTATTCACTTATTTTATAAACTAATTTCATCTTACCTGTCGAAATCAAACTTCCTTATGAATATTTGTACAAAACATTGTTAATGAAGAAGTATATTGCATATACAGATGACATGAGTTTGATACCCTATATGAGAAATGTATTAATGCTAATAAAAATTTAAAATCATTAAAAAACCATATTCATAATATATATATTAATAAATAAAGTGATAAATTTTGAAATCATAGATGTTCTAAAATAAAATAACAAAATGTCAACATTGATCATGAAAAGAAAGGTAAGATTGAACCTAACTGGTTAGTCCCATGCATTATCATTTCCAAATATGGATCATGTAATTATAAAATAGAAATATAATAAATATAATATATTAATGAACCTATGAACATCATGCACCTCAAGCACTTCCATGTTTATATTAATCTAGTGTTGTATATATGTACATAAAAAAAATTAATATAAAGAGAGAGAGTCCATCCAAAAGTGAAAAACATTTTTATGTCACTTTGGATAAGTACCATGGTGAAAAATATTTTATGGAATCATGCATAGACCATTATCTATACACACCCTAGTTACTTAGAGGCATCCCCTATCATTATCCTTTCATTCATTATCCCTTTGACTATGCTCACTATTAATTCATGTAAATACTATGTTTTAAGTTATGTGTGACATTTTAGTATAAGGTTTGATTTTAATGGCTATGTATATATGAATTTATTCATATTTAGATATAATATTGTACATAACCCTTAGATGAAACCTAATAAATAAAGCAAAACATCCATCTAACATCATTCTAACAACAAAACAACACATCCATCCAACATCACTCCAACAATAACAACACTTATCCATAATAAAACTCCATCA
>JARHVA010000459.1:75000-140000 GCA_037957365.1 Torreya grandis
TGATGAACAAAGAACAAAAGGAGTAGTGTATACATGACTATAACCTTGGTATCCTATGAATTAAAGTATTATTCCATTAAAAAATCATGTCTATCTATGTTTTTTTCTTCAAAAACAAATTTCCATTACGTGCTCAATAATCAAACCAAAATCATTGCCAAATTTTATCCACTTAAGTATATCCTTTCCAAATTGTCTCTAATGGGGAGAATGGCTATGTGGGACATGCTTCTATGCGAGTTTGATATATAGTATGTCAACTAAAAATCTATCAAAATAAAATTACCCATAGACACCTTGGAATAATCACCATTGATAAATGTAAATCCTCTAATCACATATGTTTCAAATGAAGCAATCATGTCCTTAAATGAACAATTAGAGTGGTAGTTATACCTTGATGTCTCTTACAAGTCATGGCCCAAGGGGATGTATTTTTATCATCAACATAAAAGGTGATCTCATCCAAAAAATTATTTTGGATAGGATCAATGTATACTAATTACATAGTATAATATGAAGTTCTTGTGTCTAGTCTCGAGCTTATAATTTAGTGGAACATACAACATCTACTAGTTTTTTGGAATTCAAAAATAATCATCAAATAAGTAACTGATTGATAAAAAAATTAATATGATAAACTAATTCCTTATAAATGGATGGTGGATAGACTTAAACAATGTTTTCAACCCATACAAGTTGAGCAAGCTCCTCAATTGAATAACATGGCAGTTGAAGACATGGACATAATTGGTTCACTCCTTGCCATGGATTCATATGATAGTCATGAGTTATTTGTTGAATAATTGATGTGACCAACATATGGTACTCCTAAATCTAAAATGATCTATGAGGTTGTTGGACCAGCTTCCCCTTGGTATTATAATATATAACATATACCTTTATGATAATTTAATCCCTCCCAACTTATCCCAAAATCATAAATAATCCTTCATCCAACAAGATTATCACTTTACCATCATTGGAAATACATTATACTATAGGGGTTATGATGGACCTTAATTATGGTGTTTAAACTATGAAATGTGGCCTTAATCATTAAGGAAGTTCACAATGGTATTTTTAGTGCTTATATTAGTGGTGTAGATCTTGTAAATAAACTTCTGTGTCAAATATTATTGGGTTATGATAATAGAATTTGATTCATGCTAATATGTCAATAAATGTGTCCCATGCCAAAAACATGGTGACCTAATCCATATTCAACACAATATTTGTAACCCATTACCACTCCATGACCCTTCTCCCCATGGGGGTTATACCTCATTTTAAAAATCAATCCCAAATCTTTAGATGGTCATAAGCATATAATCAGTGCTATTGAGTATTTTACTAAGTGGGTTGAAGCTATTCCTCTAACAAAATATTTTTCCATTGTGGTATCCCTTATACCATTATATCACATAATGGTAAGTATTTCAAAGAATATGTCAATATCCATTTCCAATCATACCATATCAAGAACAAATGATCCACACCATACTATCCGTTAGGCAATGGTCAAGTAGAGGCATCAAATAAAAATATAATCAAAAATCCTAAAGCATTTTGTCAATGATATTGGTGTTGATTGGAAATTACAAATTTACCCCAATTTTTGGCCTTACCATACTAGCATTCACACACTCATATGAGTAACCTCATATTCCCTTATTTATGGCACTAATCCCATCTTACCTATTGAAATCAAGCTTTCTTCCTTATGAATCTCTCTACAAAACATTGTTGATAAATGATCATATCATATCTTCAAACTACATGAGCACAATCTCCTAGATGAGAAATCTATTAATACCTTTAACCATTTACAAGATTACCAAAACTATCTCTATCATGATTATAATAATAAAAATAGGGCAACAAATTTTGAAATCAAAGATGTAATTCTGAAACAAAACCAATGGAATACCAATGCTGATCACATAAAGAAATACAAGTTTGAACCTAACTAATTAGACCCATACATCATCATTTTCAAATATGAATTAGGTTATTACAAACTAATAATAAAATAAGGAGAAGATCTTGATTAACTTGTGAATATCATTCAACACAAGTGCTTCCATGCATAGACTATTATAGTACTAATTTATATATGTACATAAAAAATACAAAATAAAAATAATAGAGAGAGAGGCAAGTAATCCATCCAAAATAAAAAACCATTATTATGGCACTTTAGAAAATCACGATCATGAAAAATAGTTTTTGGCACCGTGCATATAGCACTATCTATATTAACTCTAGTTACTTAGAGGCATCCCCTAGAATTATCCATTCATTCATTATCCATTTGTCTATAGTCCATAGTGTAAATCCCATATTTTTAGTTTCCTGTGACATTTTAGTTTAAGTTTGATTTTCATGGATAATTAAATATGAATTTGCTCATGTTTTCATATAATCTTGTACATAATCCTTAGATAGAACCCTACAATAATAAAAAAACACAAACAACACATTAAAAAAAAAACAACACATCCATCCAAGATCACTCCAAAAAAAACATTACTTATCCATAATAAAACATCATCATCTTTCATGATTTGTTGGGATGACATCTTTCATCTAATCATCCTCATATTACCTAATATTATGACTTTTCTTTTGTCATTGGGATAACTACACTAGCCTAAGGTTAATTTAAATTACGTAGGTAATGCTCATTTACATGGGGTATTATAGGTTATCTAGACCACCACCATCACCCAAAAATAAAGCAATATCTAGAAATACCACCAAAATCACAAAAAATACAAAAATAAATCATAAAAAACCAATCCAGAAAAAATGTCATTAGCTAACATATCATAGTTATCCTTTACATTAATTACCCATCAAAAAATCAACTTTTTCAAATATCTCATATCTCAAAGGGTTGTAATATATCCAAGGACATCCAAAAGAACATTTAATTTATTATTTTATTATTTAATTTCTTTCTTTTTTGTATTGTTTACTTGCTTTCTTGTTTGTGTTATTCACTTACTTTCTTGTTTGTATATATTGTGTGTTTTACTTACTTTTATAGTTGTTTATTTAATTTATTGTTTATTGTCCTTATGGGGTTTCATTATTGTAAAAAACATTTATATTATTTTCATTTTTTCTATTTGTTGATTCTAGATCACTATGATAATTAAAAAAATGTTATTATGATATTCAATATCATGATGCACTAAGTATTGAACTTGTGACTCTATCATTCCTTACATGTATATCACAATAGACATCATGGGTTTTCCATACCATTGACGCATATTTTCTTTCATAGCATACAAATTAAGGTTTATCAATTCATGTCAAAATATAATGTTTGAAATCTTGTTGGAACTATAAATAAAGTATATATAAAGCAAATATCCAAACCATATCATTTTCATAAACACATTTTTGTAACCATTTTGATCATTTTATAATATATTATAAAAATATTATCATTTATCAAATATTAAATGAAAAATTTATCATATTTATATCTATCCATTTGCTTTATTTATCAGAGTAAAAAATACATAACATAAATCAATCAATAACACACTCACATTAAACAAAACATCTCGTATATATGTATGTGTTACCATAGATACATCAAATTTGTATCATGTACATATAAATAATGTATATACATCACTACATATAAAGTACATATCAAAAATATGCATTTATAATATATCCTCTAACTCTCACTTTGTCCCTCTATAGGAGGTGATCTCGACCACTGTGGTGTACTTTATGTAGGATTTAAGGCATGGTCATAATACTATCCAATATAATTCTTTGATGATGTATTCCATTTTAATAGGTAATCTCAACCACTTTGGTGTACTTTATGGAGGTTGCATGCCATGGTAAAATTACCATCCAATATAATGCTCTGATAATATAGTCCATGTTATCTTCATCCCTAATCTATATTTGGTAATAATAGAGTACTCTCTAAACTAAGGTGATTTCTTCTCTATTTTCATATATCACTCATAAAAACTCTTTTATTAAATCACCTACTCCATTTCCCTCACCATATCTGATAGGTCTTTGAGCTAGCTAAGAGAAGTTAGTAGCTACCTAGCTCTTTGTAGCTTAGTCTAAGTTGCATGTTTCTATTTTAAATATATTTTTGCCATCAAATTATCATCCTTTGTCTCTATTCCAACATATAATGTCACAAAACCCTCCTCTCTACTCATATCCTTTTCCATCAACCTATATACCTCCACCTACAATCTAGTTATCTCTATAGATCTTGATCTCCATCTATCTGATCCATCTCCTTGAAACCATGTAATCTTAATATCTCTCACTATATATCCTCATGAATCATCTTAATAATCTATTAGATATATCCTCATGAATCCTCTTAATATCTCTCTTTTTCTCTATAGATCTTGATTTCCATCTATCTAATCCATCTCCTTGAAACCATGCAATCTTAATATCTCTCACTATATGTCCTCATTGGGTTCTATCCCTCAATCTTGATATCTCTCACTATATTTCAAGAAACAATAGGTACATATACAACTAACTATTACTAATAATGGAGGATATGGGGAAGAGGGCGATGTTCTTATTGAGTAAGCATGAGTTACAAATTTTGAAGAGGTAACTATAGGATAAATTTAGATTCATTACTTTCTCAACTTCAGGCTGACATAAAGGGCTCAGCATAGTAGGATAGATTTGTTTAAATTTAAAATTATGTTTTAGGTATGTGTGGAGATATTAATGCGTTGCACACTCAATTTCATTAGATCACTATGTCATTGGATACCATTTCATCTTAGTTATAGCTAAACAATCCTCCACTTCATCATTCAAGTCCCCCTCCTCTCAACACTGATAGCTCCAATCCTGGTGTGACACTGATGTTTCTAAAAGTGGGAATGCACAATTTTTATGGAAAGTATCCTCTCACTTGGATTACTCAAATTAATAATTTATTTGATATACACCAAACTCCTAGTTCTCAGAAGGTGATAGTGGTGTCTTTATATTTGGAACTTGAGCAATTCATTTGGTATCATTGGCTGTGTTATCAAAATAAAAAAAATGGTTCTCCTATTGCATGGTCTATTTTCACTAATAATTTGGCTCATTATAAAAATAATGTCTCTAAAAACTGCTTTATCTAGTTAGCCAAACTATGTCAAATAGGAACTGTGAAGGATTATATTCATCAATTTTAGAATCTATCCTCATGGGTAAAAGACATCACCAAGGAAAATTTGACTAATATTTATTTGGGTATACTCAAATATAGAATCAAATTAGAGTTTTTAATGTTTAATACATTATCTATATTATAATATATCCCAAGGGCGCACATGGCATAAGAAAAGGAGATGGTCAAATAGAAAACTTTCACTACTAGTCATGATTTCACCTTTCTAGTACCATCATTTCCTCAATCCACTAGATAAACACCTCAAAAAATTGAGAAGAGAGCCAAAGGGTTGTATTATGGTTACAAAAAAAAATGGAGAAAATAATAACATTATGCTAAAAAGAAGTTGTTTTACATCGAAGGTGCCAATGAGGATCAAGATGATGACGAGGTAATTAGTGAGGATGTAGAAGAACCTAAGGAGGAATCTAGAGACTCTCAACCTAATATTTCATATCATGCCCTTTTAGGTATTATTACTCCCCAAACTATTAAGGTGGTGGGTTTTCTTAAGAAATAAAAGGTCACTATATTCATTGATTCTAGGAGAACACACAACTTCATCAATAGAAAGTTGGTTGTTCATTTGAACTATTTCATTTATCCCACTCAAGAATTTTAGGTCATGATTTTAGATGGCGGTACTATCAAATTTTCAAGAAAATGTTATAGTATTAAGCTAGCCATGGGAGACTACCTGTTAGATTCTTATATGATTGATATTCATATGGTTCGAGCCAACATTATTCCAGGAGTATAGTGGCTCACCACTTTGGGCACTATTGAGATGAAGTTCTTAGAATTATACATGCATTTTCATTCTGTGAGAAGGAAATTTGAGCTAAGGGGATTAAGGGATAAATATCTACAACTTGTTAGATCCCATCAAATGACCAATATTATCTAAAAGGGTGGTGAGGGATTTATATCTCACTTATTCTCTATTTAAGTCTAGCCAACTCAACCATTTACACCCCTTGATCTGCAACAAGTGATTTATTCCCATTCTATTATTTTTGGTGACATTCCAAAAGGGCTTCCACCTAGATTCATAAATTATCATGAATTCAAACATCTTCTTGGTAGTATACCACCCAACATCATGCCATACATGTATCCATAGGCCAAAAAAGTGAAATTGAAAAGATGGTACATGAGATGTTGGATGTAGAAATCATTGACCATAGCCAAAGCAAATGTTCTTTGCCAGTTGTCATGGTGAGAATGAAATATGACACTTGGAGGATGTGTCCCAAGTACATATGTCTCAACAAGTATATTATCAAAGATAACTTTTTTATTCTTATCATTGATGATTTTATAGATGAATTGCATGGTGCTCTTTATTTTATTGAGTTATATCTACATTTTGGGTATCATCAAATCAAGATCCATGATGAAACATATCCAAAATAGATTTCAAAACTCATGAGGGCCATTATGAGTTTATGGTTACGTCTTTTGGTCTAAAAAATGCACCATCCACCTTTCAAAGTTTGATGAATACTATTTTCAGGCCATTTTTGAGGAAATTTATTCTTGTGATTTTTGATGATATCCTCATTTATAGTAAAAAGTGGGAAGACCATTTGCAACATGTGAAATAGGTATTCTCAATTTTGGAACAAAATCAATTATATTCAAAACCTTTAAAATTTAATTTTGGAGATTGGGAATTTGAGTATTTGGGTCATATGGTTTCACATGAAGGAGTGAAAGTGAATCCTAAAAAAATCCAAGCAATGGTGGACTGCTTAGTTCTTAATACACTCAAGAAACTAAGTATATTTTTGGGGCTATCTGGTTGCTATCATAAGTTTGTCAAAAATTATGGTAGCATTATAGCCCCATTCACCTCTTTATTGAATATATACTTATTTTGGTGGATTTATATAGCTACCAAGGCATTTCTCCAGTGTTGGCCACTCCTGAGTTTTCTAAGACTTTTATGGTTAAAAGTGATGCATCTAGATATGGTATGGGTGATGTGCTCATGCAATAAGTTAGACCACTTGAATTTGAAAGTCACCAACTGAAGGGTAAAAACTATCTCAAGCCCATATATGATAAGGAAATGATGTACATTCTACATGCAATTAAATAATGGAGACCTTATTTGATGGGTCATCACTTTCAGGTAAAGACTGATCATGATAGTCTTAAATAATTTTTGTAATAATGATTGTCATCAGAAGAAAAATAGAAATGGGTAACTAAGATGTTAGGCTATGAATTTGAAATAGTATACAAGAAAGATAAGGAAAATGTGGTGGTTGATGCACTATCTAGTATGGATGAATTAGTTGAGGTATTATTATGTGCCATGACCATTTGGTAGGTAGATTGGCTATAGGAAGCAAGATAAGAATGGGAAAATGATAGTGATACCCATTATTTAATTCAAAAACTTCAGCAAGGTTTAGGTGTATTTTATAAATTCACATATAAAGGTAATTCATTATGGTATAAATATAGATTATACCTATGTAATAATTCTCCTCTCAAACAAAAAATACTTTAGGAACTTCATGCAAATCCACTTGGGGGTCATTCAGTATTTTTGAAAACCTATCATAGAATCAAGCAAGATTTTTTTTGGGGAAGGAATCAAGGATATTTATATAAATATGTATCTAAATTTATTATATGTCAACAAAATAAAGGTGAAACCATCAAAACCCTAGGTCTTATGTAGCCTTTATCCATCCCCAACTAGCATTAGAAAGAGGTGTCTATGGATTTCATTACAGGGTTACCAAGATCTGATGGTCAAAATTTTATCATTGTTGTTGTGGATTGTTTTAGTAAGTATGATGATTTTTTATATGTCATATCCATTTATTTATAGTATAGTAGCTTCTAATTTTCTCAATATAATTTAGCAACTGTATGGCATTCCTAATACCATTGTTAATGACAAAGATCCCATTTTCACTAGTAATTTTTAGACTAAATTATTGGAATGTTTGGGCACCAAGTTATCTCATAGATCATCATATAATCCTCAATTATATGGATAACTCTAGGTAGTCAATAAATATCTATAAGGATGTCTTTATTGTTTGATTTCTGATAAACAGGATAAATGGGTTCATTGGTTAATACTTGTTAAATGGTGGTATAATACTTTTGTTCATAGTTCTTACAAAATGTTTCCTTTTATGGCCTTGTATGGATACAAACCTTCATCCATAAATTAAACCTTGAATTTCCATCCTAAGGTTCATTCAGTTGATGAACATATTCACCATCAATAAGAGGTCCTTGCAAGTTTGTATGAAAATTTAACCATGGCCCAGAATCGCATGAAGCAATAGGTAGATCAACATAGGAGTGAGAGGAATTTTGAAATTAGTTGTTGGTTCTTTATTTTATTGAATAAATATAAAAATGTGTCCTTGAATCAATAGAAAAAGGATAAAAATATCATAAATATTATGGGCCTTATCAGATCTTGTAGAAAATTAGTAGTGTGGCCTATAAGTTAGAGTTTCCTTCATCCACTCACATACATCTAATATTTTATGTATCATGCCTGAAGAAAGTCATTGGACATATATTTTTTATTCAAATTTAGTTAATACAATTTTATGAGGAAGGAAAGGTTATTTTTTTATGCTGAGGTGATCCTTCAAATGTGCACTAAGTAGATATGGTCTAGAGAAATTAAGGAGTACTTGATCAAATGGAAGAATCTACCATATGAAGATGCCACCAGGGAGGATTTATCCTTTATGTAGAAACATCCATATTGAATTCAACATTAAGGACAATATTTTTTTGAACAGGATGGGTATGCTACTCCCTCAACCTTTGGCATGTTTAGGGATATGTGTGGCTGACTTGTGGCTTGCATACCTCTTTTAATTTTTGTTACATTTCTCTATGTTTTTAGTTATGTTAGCCTATGGAATAACCAATTTTATATATATATATATATATATATATATATATATATATATATATATATATATATATATATATATGGTATTGGTTAGTCTTTGATCATCATATTAAGTATTCTTCTCTTATTGCATTGTTGTGGAGGTTTCCCCCTCAAAGTGGCTCTACTATATTATCTAGTATTCTTCTCTGCTATCAATTATTGTTGTGTGATCTATTATCTTTGTCTATTCTATATGATATATAATAATTATTCAAAAAATCTAAGTAATTTACTTACAATATGTGATATGGTATATTCATCAACAAAAAATTATAATGGGGTTGTGAATCCTTGGATACAGAAATAGAGTGTCTAGATGAGACTAGATAAGTCCATGCTTCCTATTTGCCTAAAAAATGTGTAATTATTTTATATGGTGTGTAGTTATCATACATGTATGTGATTATCTATGATGGTTTTTATTTATTCAATTGTATTTTCTAATGGCTCTTGCATATATAAATAACTTTGATCCTACGCAAATAACTTTATTTTCCTTAACTTTGATTCAAACCCTAGATGTTAAATATAGCTTCAATCTAAAAATATAATAATAAGTGAAATGAAAGGGTTAAGATAATATCAACCAAACCTATGGTTAAGCATTGTCTATGTGTCTAATAATCTAAAGATAAAATTTTAAGCAAAACATGTTCTCCAAAATAGTTGAGTGTAGAAATCCTATGTAATAATAGCATGTAGTGAAATCCTATGTATGGATTTAAAATGTGAAAACTTATGATTTAAATTTTTACTAGTAGTTAAACTTATATCCAGGATTTATTCTTTGATGGATATCATATTTAATAACATTATGGAAGTTTCTCTAAGTGTGCATATGTATTTATAATGATAGGTAAGTGATTTCTAAATAGGAATAAGCTTATGATTGATATGTTTTGTAGTTGAATCCTTAGGTAATTTCATTTAAATTAACATAATAAATTTATGGGATAATCCATATGGAGAATTTTAATTCCATAAAATAATTGATAAATGGATAAATTATAGGTACAACCCAACTAAATAAATATGTAGTGGCAAGACTATCTAAGGAAGGGAAGAGCTATTTACAAAGTAGGAACAATGATATAATAATATGAGAAAATATGAGAAAAATAATTTTTTAGGACCAAATTATTAAAATCTCATGTAATAACAATGAAAATTATGGAAGGTCAAGCTCATATATGGACAAATGGCTAAGGAATAATGTGGAAAAGAGTCACGTATGTCTGCATATGTTTAATTTTGGTAAAATTATACATTTTCAAGTATGTAATACCAAATATGAGTGTCTACACATATAGGATTTTTTTACATTTAGGATCACATTTGAACATAATTAACAAAACAAAATCTATAATGTTAATATAAAATTTCAAATGTTTAAATATAATTAAATTTTAACTATGTTGATCAAATTTATAATACATTCCATTTTGACTACAAATGGTAGACCATCTTAATCACCAAAGTTGGAAAGATCCTTCCTGGCCAACTCCTTAATTATAATTTCAAATCATCTAAAAAATATTTTCTTAATTGACTTGTGGAAATATCTATCAAAATTCACATCCATTAGGATTTTTCCATGTGTCACACATATTTCTAAGGGTTCAACCACTCACTAATAGACTCATATGAGTTTCTTACAAAAATAGTTAATTTTACTTGCACATAAACATTTCTCTCTTGATGATTAGATAAAATGGCTTATTATATCCAAGTAATTACCTCCTTTCCCAAATAAAGTTATTCATTTTAATTGTATTTATATGTGACTAACATAACTCATTATGAATTAAATTTAATAAATTATATTTTACGCTAGCTATTATGTGTAATATATTCTTACCCACTTAAACCAATTTGTTATAACATTTCCTTGGGAAAGACATCAATTTTATATGTATAGGTCATTAGAATTTACTATAGTCAAAGATAGTTTTTTTTTTTTAATAATATAATACTCTTAAGGATCACTCTATACCAGATCTATAGATAACTAGTCTAGTTTTGAAGATCATAAGTCTAGCTTTGAAAATGCCTAATTTAACTCTGAAGATGCCCAGACTGGTTCCAAAGAATTCTATAAAGTTTGATAAAGAAAAATTTAGGATATTACATTGATTCAAGGATGTACATGATTGATAGTGAGTCTAGTATATTTTTAAGAACAATTATAATATCTATATATAGACTTTCCAAAAATAGTAGTATTTATTTTTATCCATGGTATTTATATAAATTTTTATATGAAAAGCTATAAATGTATGTTTTTATATGCTACCAAAATGAAGTTCAAATTATATAAAATGCAAAATAAGTTTCACCTAGTAGAAGACATGAAATCGTGTGTGAAATATAATTCATCCCTTTCCACTAGTTTTTATTAAAATGTGGAAAGGTTGTTATGATATTATTTTAGAAGTAAGATCCTAGTTAGATTTTATCTTGTTATGTTGTTATCTATATTGAATTAGTTGTTTTAAAAATGTTATGATGTATAAAAAATATCCCTTTGGGTGAAAAGAGAGAATAAAGTAGAGATAGAGTGTTAAGGATTGAATAGTTTTAACGTCACTATTTTTTAATATTGTGAGCATTTTCTACAAGTAATGAGAAATTGATTTCATGAAGTTTCCACAAATATAATAATGTTATAATAATATTATAATGGAGAGAAATGGACCACTCAACTGATTAATCATGATATAGGTTGGTATTTATATGTTTATTTCATATCATTATGTGTCTTAAAGTTTTTCATCCATTCTCTTATGTAAAGTATTGTTCTAAGTTTTTCACCTACAAAACTATGTTTTAATGCATGAATTTAAAATCATTTACATTTAAAATCACTTCCCTTTCAAATCATTTCCCTTCCAAATAATTCCCCTTTCCATC
Source organism: Torreya grandis (assembly GCA_037957365.1). NCBI lineage: Eukaryota > Viridiplantae > Streptophyta > Pinopsida > Cupressales > Taxaceae > Torreya > Torreya grandis. Next base: position 87,045 of record JARHVA010000459.1, read on the forward strand.
AAATATATTAGTTGTGTCTTTTCCATTTCATGCAATTTACATTTCTACAAATAAACTAAAGGTGTGCTTAATGTAATGTCATTTAAATTACAAAAAATGTGTTTCCATTTGAAGTAATTTAAATTCAATAAGTTAATTTGATTTCAAAAGTTACATATTATATTTAATTTCAATCAATTAGATTAGAACTTAAGAAGTAAATTATCCACAAAACACCCCAAATAGACAACTGACAATAATAATTTGGAATACCTTATTATTGACTTCCTTTAGACACTGATCACATTTAAATGACATATTAATATAAATGAAGATGATATGATGACCCTCATCATCCCTCACATGAATTTAACATAATTACATAAGTAACTTTTAAAACACATGTTTTTTACAAGTCCACACTAAAACATGCATCTCATATTCCAAGGGTTATAATAGACTCCTTGAAAGGATACAATCTCCCATACCCATCATATAATCACCTAACTTCATCATAAGACTCAAATGATCATATTTTCTTGGAAAATAAGGTTGAAATTTTAAATACTTAACTCCAAAATTATGTTTATTTACAAATTACGGTGTGAAACCATAGGATGAGGTCAAGAGTTAACTAACCCATACCTATGGTTTAATTTAACATTACTTTAATAAAAAAATAAGGCTACATAAGGGTCATAAAAAAATTTAACAAAAAAGGTTCATATTATATATTAGACATCACTAGCTACAAATAATAATAATATATGTAGTGAACCAAACATTATAATTGTAGAATGGTTTTCATATTATTTTTCAAGGTATATTGTGTTTTTAAGATGGAAACATGATACTGGGGTCTCATGAAATAGTTGAGCATTAGGTAATGATACTTCAAGGATTAACAAAATAATAAATATTTAGATAAATAATATAATTTCTCATATGAATAAAAGAATACCATAAATTTTTCACTTAAAAACCTATAATCGATAAGGGTGTATGTGTACAATAGGAGGGGTATTGAATCTCATCCACTTTATTAAATCTTCATGCTCAATGAAAAAAAAATTTCATGGATCCCAAGATCCATAACAACAAGGGATTAAAGACTAAGTCAACATTGTATAAATCATTCTATTAGAAAAAAAAAATTACACTCAATTAAGGTAATGTAATTTTATTTTAATCTAAGGTGAAACATTATAAATTATGAGCACTCATTTTCATTTCTTAGTCACTTATTTTAATTCTATTTTTAGTCATCTTATCATTTCAATAGAAATGGAGGAGTCGTGTTTAATTAATTTAAGAAATAACTACATCATTAAATAATATATCAACCTAATTATTTCAAAAGATCACAAAGTTTAATAAATTTCATAACTTATTAAATTTAACACATAATTTTTCACAAGAACATGTGGATTTTAAATGATCATATAATTATTTATACTTCAATGTTAAACATTTCCTTTGATAGATTAAAAACATATGTATTTTTAAGTACTAAAATTAAATATATATATGGTTAAGAGTTTAACAACAATATTCTATTAATAAAAAATATATATTATAGTCAACCCATCTCATACCAATTAATATTCAATCCTAGATAGTTACAAATTGAAATTATTTTATCTAAATTAATGGAGAAACATGATAATATAAATGTTAAAACTGATTTAAAAATTATAAAGGTTATATTTAACATCAAAAAAGTACACATAGATAAAGTAAAAACAGGGACAACACAAGCTCAAACAAGCAAACTCACATATAAAATCCTTACACAAAGGATGGTATACCACTAAAGATACCAAAGCAGGGAGGAAGGTTACACAATTACCATTAAAATTTGTATCCTAATAATTAGTAATAATTCCAATAAACCTCCTTAGGCATCCCAAAATCCTTATTAGACCTCCCAAAACAAATATTTAGACTCCAAACATAAGAATGGAGACTATATAATTTTAAATATCACTTCAAGCCAACAAATAGGATGGTGTCCCTAAGTTATTTCCTATACAAGTTCCCACCCTATATATAAATATTTTCTATAAAAAGTATGGTGTAAATAGTAAATACTCTTCCTATCCCTTCATGCCTAGTAACCTACAAGCTAGAAATTAGCACAACATTAAGGACACTAGAGCCACAAGGCACTAGTGTTCCCAAAATGGCACTAATGTCCTTTACCCTATCTTTCATGAACCCTCCTAAGGTTGGATTAAGCATATTTTATTAGCCAAAAAAGTCAAAAAAAAACACTATAAATACATGAATTTTAGATGTCTATCCACTAGATACAAATTAGATGCAAAATACCTATTCAAACATGAAACAAGTTGAGAAAATTTGAGGTTATTAATTCATATTATTCCCTACTTTTACATCCATCTAAAAATTCCCTAAGATCAGATTTTATAGATTTCCAATCTAAAACACACTCACCAAATTCAATACCAATATCATTCTACGATTAATTGCACTTGCACCAACATTTAGGTGGGGATAACTACATTGGGATTGATCTCTCCTTGGAGTATTAGTATGTCAAGCATATCATGATAAATAACACACTTTTTAGCTCATGTATTAATTGTAATGAGTATTAGGTTTTGCATCATAAAACAAATATTATATGCATAATACAAAGTTTTATACTTCTTGCATGTAGGAATGAAACCCAAAAAATATAGTCACAAGTACACCTAGAATTTCAAAAAAGTCCTACATAGAGGATACTAGCGCCATTTTAAAGATATTAGAACCACCTAACATTATTATCTAAGTGTAACGCTATTGTCTAGGAGGGGTTATGATATAAGGATCTAGTTGATGGAACTCAGAACTATTCATATCCTAGTTTTAACTACTTAGATCTTCTGTATCAGGTGTTTTACAGATAAGTATTTATTTGCACTATTTATTACTATTTTAAAAAAAGTCAAATCTAGTAAAAAATTTGTAACAAAGTAGTGGTTATTTTATGCATATCATTTATCTAATTTATACTATTCAACCCTTTAATCAAACATAGTATTTTCATAGTAAAATCCTAAAAGTTTAAAACATTTAGTAAACTTGAATTACTTCAAATATTGATTAAACCCTCATTTTATATAGGGTTTACCTTTTCATAATTTTTTTTTATTAAATTAGCGTTATGAACTTTTTTTTTCTAGTTTTTTGACATAACTTAGATTATTTAATCAATACCACATTAGGGTTTAATTTATTTAAATGTAATAAACTTTTTTTAGAGAAACCCTAATTCAAAACCCTAGCCCTAAATTCTCTTGGGGTTTGTATCATTTTTCTATTTATGTTCAGATTTTATTTCTAAAAACTCATATTTGTTTCCATATTTAATTTTTTCAATATTTATTATATTAAAATTCTTCAAAGGTTCATAATATAGAAAAACTTGTTTTCCTACTTCATAAACTACAATGGAAAAATTCAACAGTAGATTTAATGAGACTAATAGTAAACAAGTACAAGATTTTATGTCCAAACATGCATATGTATAAGATGAATTCATCACTATTATTCAGGAAGAACTCTAAAAATCAGAAAATGGTCAATCTTCAACTCCCCAAGATATTAACATTATTACACCTACAATAGGGATAACTCAAGTATCATAACCTAAAATTGTAATTTAAAACCTTCAGTGATAGCTAAACCTCTTGTGTCTAGTTATTCCAATCTAGATGTACAATTCCTTATGCATGAGACTCATACTCTATAGGCTAAGGTGTTACATCTTGGTAAGGGAGCCACAAGGCCATCACATGCCTTTGATTATAATATTATCTTACATAAAAATTTGATACATCACATAGTAGAAACTCCCTCATCATCCATATTTATGGCACCTAACCTTACATTATATGATGGAAAGGGTGACCCAAAGTACCATATTATAGATTTTCACATAGCATGTTTGGACTACATGTCCAACGATTTTATTCTCAAAATTTTTTTTCCATATATTTTAAAGGATTATGACCTAAATTATTTCTATTACTTACCAAATCAATTTATCACTACATTAATTCCTTTGACCAACATGTTTTTAACACACTTCTCCATCAATATCAATGACAAACTATCATATGCCCAAGTTCCATAGTTGAAAAAAAAATCAAATGAATCTATCAAATACTATGTCTTATGATACAATATTATATTAGCCAAATTGAATTTCCCCATGGTAGATAAATAGCTTTAGGATATCTTTAAATAAATTATTTTATCAACATTACATGAAAATATCTTATTTAAGAAGTTTCCTACATTCACAGATTTGTGCCAGATAGTAAGAGAAAAAAGGTCAAGATTCTATCAATGGGCAAGCTAGAATATACCAATGGATTATAATCAACTCTTAATATTTAAAATAATAATTTTTACAAGGTAAGCTCCATTGATAACAAGATTGATCAAAAGGCCACAGTCAATGCAACTTTTGAGCCATCTACTAGATTGGTTTTATTTGTGCCTTAGTGTCAAATCTTCACCAACCTTCCATAATCACCAATATGGGTTTTAAAAAAAAAATTGGAATGTAATGTCATATATCTCCCTCCCATTAAATAGGTTTATATGACACTATATCTTCTAAATAACTATGATTATAACACATTCTACGAGTATTACATGGCACCAAGCCATACAACAAATAGATGCATAAACCTAAAATATAAGATACATGATTTGATTGAGGATAATATTATTCATGTAGAAATACCCACATAGGAACCAAAATCATATAAAATAATATATAAGGCATTAAAAATATTCTTAGATCCATTTCCAAAGAAATAATGATTGAATCAGGGAGCACATCAGTTGTTCACTACACATATTAGGTACATCCACCATAAGCTTCATGCCATATTATTATAGAGGAGACACACCTATTACATAACATCATTATCGCATATCATACTATAGTCCCAAATAGATCACTCATCACCTTCTTATAACAAGATATTTTTGATGATGATACATATTTACTTTCACTCTTTATACAAGCATACATAGATCATCATCCTATCCAGAGTGTTATGATTTACAATAGGTCAAGAATTCATATGTACACTTTGATAGTTTTATAAAAATTTGGGTAATTAGATTAGGATATAATCCCTATAAATTCAAGCATTAGTGGTTTTAGTGGTCATGTTAAAATCTCTATTGGGTAAATTATGCTTCTATTATAAGTCGTACCATCACATATAGCCACTTGGTTCTTAGTAATACCTATTATAGGCATGTTTGACATGGTATTCAGTAGGCCATGGTTATAGTATATATGATTCATCCTATCCATAATGAAAAAATTCGTGAAGTACTAAAAATTAGGTGGTCAAATTTGAGGGTCTCCCATATGAGTATCTTGTACCTATCAAATAAGTAGTCACAACATAGTCATCCGTTAAAGTTCTAGCACTATTACCAGATATAACATAGGTATTAGTTAAAGCTTAGAGAATTTTTCCTATGAATACATCATATATTTTAGGAGATCCACTAGTGTAGGTGAGGTCTACTCCTAAATTATCAACACATACACATACTCTCCCATGGAGATCATTATTAGAGAGACCCATACATTAGAGATATGTCATAGATTATAGAGGACCTTCCTCCCCTTAGTTTAAGTTGAGATTAGTATTATTGGTTTATTGATGTTATCAACATAGGTCACCTATGTCACTTAAACACTTTTCTACCATATAGGTTCCTAAGACCCCTATAGTTCATAGGACACCACAATTAGTGTGACAAATTCCTATCACCACTACACAAGAGTTTAACAATATAGATTACTTAGTACAATAGATTATGGGATCACAATTTCCATTTCACACATCAAATAGTTCATAGTTCCATTATTTGACATAGGTGATAGTGATAGTGAGTCTCCCATGAGACTCATCAATTAGTATGGTTCTTACCCTCTTAGACATACTTTATTTTCTCTTGCTCCTTATACGTAGTTTATTTTAATTTATTTGTACATAGATTATATACATAAAATATTAAAATAATATAACATGCTAAAACATAAAAAGATTTAAATATTACTCAAAAAACACAAAATTTACAAATTGTATGCATTTATATGTTTACATTTCTTATATTTTATAGACACTACATATGCTAGATATCTTAGTATAGTTGGTTTTATCATACATACATGCTTCACTTATTTTTATTGAGTTCTTGAAGATTTCTTATAGGACTTATGTCCACTACACTAATCAAAACTTTCTATCACCTACCCATTAGTAACATATATACTGATTTAGGGTCATTTATTTGACACATTTTCCCATTTAGGGGCATCTTATACACAATTTATATTTCCATGTTCTATCCTTACATTCTTTACATTCTAGTTTTCACTTTGATATATCTTGGTATTGATCATTACTACTAATACTCAATTTTTTTTATTGACTATCACTAGTTTAGACTTAGCATATGGACATCCTATCTCCTACATATATTTTTACTACATTCATGCATGCTTTAATTTATATCTTTCTTAGTTTAGAATTGAATATATTTTCTATGCTTCTTCTATTGGAGGGCATTTTAATATGCCATTGCTCTTTGGCTCTACACCACTTATATTAATGTATACCTTGGACATGTGCCCATGTTCCTTGTGTGTGCTTCCATGATTCTGTATGTAAATATTTGAACATGTCCTCATATGTGGCTCTAAGGAAATTTCTTATTTATTGTGTATGTGGGCATTTCAACATGTCCTTGTATGTCTTATTTTCATATATTTAGTGACATGTGCCCTTGTACCTTGTATTATGCCCCCTTGGCCTATTTCACATGCCTCATGTGTTCTGTATGTATGATTTATTATATTAATCATGGGCATGACACTTGTATTTTATTGTTACACACACCAATTTTTTATGCCATGAGGGAGCTCATGCATTTACCCTTCCTACTTAGGGGTTGTGAGAGAAATAATGCCCCATACCTCTAGGTAGATACCAATTTTTACTTAGATTTGTTATTATATACATTGATTACATATATCTTAACACCCTCATGTAATGATAGACATAACATACATCTTATATTGCATACTCATGATCATATTATCTTACATTTTGATGTAATTTTTACACATTGTAGTGGATTATCATGTAATTATCATATATGTTTTAGCTCACACACATTTTGTAGAGATATTATTTTTTGAATAGTTATTGTACAAGTTCAACAAATACCCTTAAAAGAGGGTGCATTCATAGGGGTTTGTCACAAAGATCAAGCTCCTACATTGCATTTAAAAAACATTTTTTAGCACCCAGGTTTAGTTTTCAAAAATGAAACATAGCTAAACATAGAGGAAAAATAGGGATCAAAATTTAGTATAGTGACTCATATTTTAGAATAGATAGACATTAACACCTGAATAGGGATACTAGCACCACATGGTGCTATTCTACAAGATGTGGTGTTACTATCTACTATCCCTAGTTTTAGGATAGTTTAGATTGGATAGAATAATACACCAAGTATAGTATAAGTTTACACATATTCAATTACAAGTTTGATAGTTATGTTCATATTTTCTCAAAACACACTAGCTCAACTCAAATTCATGTCAATTTCTTAGATTGGAGAATCATTTATGGCATGATCATTATCATATTTAGTTTAGATACTCAAATATAGTCATTAAAACTTCATCCAAATTTAGTATATTGAGATATGAGATTGGGGCATGTGTATGGCACATTCTTTCCATATGATTAGTTACACATAGGTTGATAAAATGGAATGTAAAACTCCATGTCATTCTATATTTTTATACACTTGAAATCATATTCTATGTTGTGAATAGTTTCATGCCTTACTCTATCTATAGTGGTTAGCATTCTCAAGTGGAATAGAGATATCTAATATACTTTTATGGTCATTAATATAACATACACAATTAGATATACTCAATTAGATATCTATATCACTTTACATATTTTATTTTTAGATGCATATATTACACATGGGTGGTAAATGATGGATTCATAACCTACTTGAGTTTTTTACCCACCCACATGAGAAGGTTAGATACATTTTTAGTCAAATCCAAGTTTTTCATAAGTCACAATCCACCATGCATGGTCAGGAAATGATGGATTCAAAACCGTATTGAGTTCTTGAGTCACCCACACATGAGGATTTGATCACTATATACATGGACACATAGAGGTCACCAAGATCATGCATTAGTTAATGTACCTAATGAGGTGTATTCATTCCTTTCCTTTTTCCTATATATTTATTTAGATTTACTCAATTACTTCATTATTCAACCTAGTATTTTGATTTTAGATATCTATTAAGGACTAATTTATGCACATAAATTTAATCATATAAAAGTAGTATTTGAGTGATAAGAGAGCCAATTGAGATAACATTTTACTATCTTATCCCTAGACATATCTTATAACCTATTATCACACTTTTATAGCCTTTGTGTAGACCATAAAAATCCCTAGTCACATTATATGTGGTATCACACCCTCATTTCCTAATCCTAGCCCTTCATGCCTAAAATCCTACCAACTAGACATCATCACCACATTAAGTACATGAGAACCATGTGGTGATAGCATCCCCAAAATGGAGCTTTTGTCTTGTTGATGCCAAAATGTGTATCATAGGTGCCTAGAGTGTTTAGGAACACTTCTCATTTTATAATTCATAAGAACTCAATGCATGAGTTGTAGGTTCTGATATTCATGTTATCTTTGATGGAATAGAGGCAAAGCAAATGGACCATTTCACAATATTTATAAAGTTTGGTGGTTGGGAGCCACTATGTCCATATAGTAGATCTATACAAAATATGAAGTATCTATGCTAAGAATAGTGAATTATGATCAAGAAATAATCTAATGAATAATCTAAGATGGATATTTACAATGAAAATTAAACTAGAGTGAATTAATTAAAAAAAATCAAAAAGAAGGGTACGATAGAAAAGAGGTATTGTTGATCTTTATTTCAAATATTATGAAAAAGTTTAAATATCATCCAGGCATGCACTTAACTAATGTATAACATGAAAAAGCATATTCTAAAATCTTATTACACATCAAGAAAGATTCTAATCAAGTTGGAATTTTAGCTGCTCTTAGATTGGGAGAAATTTGTTGTTTAATTAGATCACACACATAAGAACCAAGTTAGATTTAAAGATTTACCCTATAGGCAAATATCATTATCCCAAATGCAAAAAGAGTAAGAAAATGAAATGAACCTATGAAATTTTATTCAACCTAGCATGGGTACAAGTTAACAACTCTAAAATTAAAGGTGTACACAAAGAATTCATGAGAACCAATCAAATTTGGAAGTCAAAAAAAATAAGTGAGAGAGAATCCATGACAACAATGAACACAAGCAAATACTAGAAAATCTTTATAGAATTCCTTTCTTATATCAATTTCTCCAAGTTTACAAAGTTTTAGATCAAAAATTACTTCTTATTTACAAATGAAAATACTCATTTTATATAATGCAAGGAAGTATGTTGTTCAGTCATATCCAATTACAAAATCACAAGTGTTAGGAAAGTTGTCCTTTCTATAAAAGTTTTAGAATACACTAGACTTTACCTAATGGACTGACCTATAGGCAATGTGCTTTACAAGTTGCACTTACCTTTACAAAAATAATATTTTATATTCAAAATATTACAATTTTTATACAAAAAAATATTCCTAAATAAAATATTTCTACAATGGTTTTTAGCCTTCTCAAAATATTGTTTGATGCCCCTGATGTCTCCCATTTTCTCTTATGATGATAACAACAGGCCCATGTTTCTCTTATTATCTTCCCCTATCTTACCTTGCCTTTGTATCCTCACTCCTTGAATTAATTGAGTATTTTTATGATTTAAATCCTCATCTATGATAATTCCCAAAGAGATAAGTGAGGTGGGTTCCTTGATCAAGCTATTTAAGATGTGCACCATCTTATCCTCTTACTGATTGAGATCTATAGGAATGTTCCCCAATTACTTGAAACAACTACTTAAGGCCTTGATATTGTCCACCAATATATCCATAACCATATTTAAATGGGATAGGATAATAGTTATGAGGTCAAGAATTTAGTTTTTGGTCAAGGGATTTATCAATTCCTTTACTTGGTAGCTTATATCCTACCAGTGGCCAACTTGGCCTCTAGCCATAGCAATCTACTTCTTTACCTCTCCATGTCTAATTATAGCTAAATTTAAATAATTGAAAAAAATACTCATAGTAATATCAAATTTCCTAAATTGATCTTAATTTATTGATAAAATGCTTTGTTCCTTTAGATTCTTATTCTATTGTAGGATACCTTTGATCATTGTTTGTAGTTGTTCTGACTGAGCCTAGGCTACATCAAGGATTTTTTTTTCAAAAATTATATCTTTTCTTAAATTTTGACCTACCACTAGAATCAAACTTATGAATGAATCTATATTTTGGAAGGTGAATTCTTCCCCACCAACCATGTCTTTCTTTTCAATCACTCTTTCTATGTTGGTAGTCTATGGATTAAACTAAACCCCCACTAATGATTCTATGAATTTTGGGGTTGGGATCTCCATCTATGATCCACTTGATTCCCTAGGGGTATCTATCCTATTTTTTAAATGCCACGATCCATTTCTTAAGTCATCATGTAAATCTATATTGATATATTTTGTCATAACCCAATGATGGTGTAGAGTAGGCACTTTCAACAATTTCCCATATATGAACAATTAAGGAATAGTTGCACCATGGATTAGGTTATCATCACTAAGAAGGTTGACCTCACTCCAAGGATGAGTGAAGGTCAACTTAGGCTTCCTTTCCCTTAATTGGACCAATTAGGTCAACTTTTCTTTTTGGTGGGATGGAAACAAAGACTAAGTCTAATGCCACCTCCTTCCCCTTCTCTTTCTCTTTAGCTTAGAGTTGAGAACAATCCATCTAAGTTTATTCATCCTAAGTCTCTTATTAATTTGATTAATAAGCATCAGATAATATTTTTAGATCATCCTCCATTATTTCTCTAGGGTATAATGCTATTATGTCAATCTCTTCAATTAATGACCCTGATTATACTAGTTGGGATGAAGATGATTCCACCTAATTTGGCCTCTTCTCTTTAGGTCTATACTCAATCTTTCCATAGGTTTCTTTGTTTATATATATGGCTATGTTGGAGGGGGTTTAGAAGATGGGATTTCTAGTAAATGGTACTACTTGGGCCCCATCTAACATATATCATAATTTCCATTTTGTTCTTTTCATAATCTAGCCTCTATTTTGATGTTATCTTTCTTTAGGCTTGGCAAGACCTTGATGAATGAATAATACATATTATACATTGGTTCATAAGGACCAGGTTGGTTCTCATAAGTCATATTGGCCCCTTTTAACTTCAAATTTTCCACAACCCTTTCAAAGGGTTCCCACTACCTCAATTCATCATGTTATAATCTAAAAGAGGTCTTGTGCCTAGAGGCAACTTCCATATTATCCCATTATTGAAATATAATCCTACTAATAGTTAATGGGAAGAATTAGAGTAATCCATTCATCTTGGGCCTACATAAACCATATATACCATTACTTATCTAGTAGGCCACTTCTTGCTCTACCAGCTTGATTGGCACATGGATTGGTAGTCTGAGTGGGGTGCATAGTATTCCCTCAATCCTGATTATAGTGCAATTTGTATATAGCCATATGTTGCCTATAGATTCAAAATTCTTATTTATTATAGGATTAACCATCATCATTGATATTTCTATAATGGTTTCAACTAAAATTAGATAGACATAATCACATATCAATTATATGTGATCTCTATACTTGAAAATGTGCAATTTGGAATAATATTAGGTGACCATCTATGATCCCTCAGGTGCCCATTATTTGATGTTGGGAATATTAGTGGTGGAAAGTAGGGAATCTAGAAAGTATGACATCATATAAAACTAACTCTTGGTCTTCTTATTTATTCTAGATAATTGTCTACTCAAATAAGTGCTAATAACCTCCCCAAGAGGAGTGATTTCTCTCTTGACCATAAAATAGACTAGGGGGACCCATAGTTTTTCCACATATGCGGTGGATTGGTTTACACATAATTTATTAATTAATTTCATGATCATCCAACATTTGGGCCTAAATTTTCTAATTAGGATATTTCCATCAAGATCAGAGGCTACCTAATTTCTAGAATATAACCATGTAGCAAGGATGGTATTCATGTCATTATTCTTGGCTTATTAATCCATTATAGGTATATATACTTGGGGCTTGGGAAATTTATATTAGTTATCAAAGGCTAAAGGAAAAATATATGTAACCTTCCTAAAGATACATTCATGAACTATCATACCTTTATGAATTTTGTATTCTTTAGATATAGGAGAGATAAAATCAATTTAATGCAATACATATAGTTTGGATATAGTGAAATAAATATCAATCATATAATGGCCAAAATTTCATAATATCTTATTTTCATGGATAAGTTCTTCTCATCTCTATAAATGACTGGTTGCTCTTGGATTGTCCAAAATAGCTAGGACTAGTTATTTTCCCTTATGATAAGAGCCATTGCATCAAACTGTGTGTCCTTGAAGATCCTCCCCTCTGCATATGAAGTTATATATATTTCCACATCTTCTCTATGTCTCCAAGCTACCATAACTATGAACTTTAATAAATTTCTCACTAGTGTTCTATAATTTTTTTATGGATTCAATTATGTTTGCTTGGATGATGATTCAATCTCTTAGACTCGACTATGATTAATTTAGTATTAAATTAGGGATTTTTTAGATGTGAGGGCTTTTTTAAAACTTTAATGTTGGTGGTTATTTATACTTAAGTGAACTTCATCACTTAGATTTCCATCTAGATCATTCATATATACCTTTGCTTTTCTGGACCCATGAGATATTTAGATTTATCATTTTCTATTTAAGTGGTGCCAATATGGCATCCTTATGGCACTTTTCTCATTAAGTTTCAAAAAGTGATTGTTGCCCTTTGAAATCTTGCCTTTTATCTTGCACCATTAGATCTCCTTACACAGATCAACATAATTCATTTATCTCAATCATGAGAGTTAAATGTCATTGGCCACTATTTATAATTGGGCCTGAGGTCATGTCACTTGGCAATCCCATAATCCTCTTGAGTTCTATTGAAAAGTATTCATTAAACTCACACCATCAAATCTAGTGGGTAAGAATCAATGCAGGATGTTGATCTTCAAAAGGTGATTAGACTTTAAACATCTAATTTATAAGGTCAAATTTAATGTTCACATGACCATCAATGACATCCTCATGATCATAAAATATGTTTGTATAACCATCACAATTTAATACCATGCAATTTTACTATTGAGCATAATTTTGATGTTTACATGATCATTAAAAATATTCATACAAACATTAAAGATGTCCACATGAACATCACAATTTAATCCCATTTCCTTTTCCTGGTGAACATAATTTTTATGTTCACATGATCATCAAATATGTTCACACAATCATCAAATAGACTTAATTCCCTGTGAGCTTGACACTTATCACTTCGTGGTTCATTCTGCTCTATAATCATAAAAATTAAGTAAGATTTGGAATTATTTTTTTGGACCAAAGTCTTAGACTAATTCTTTTATTTTTATTAATAAATATGAATGAATCTTTAATCCAAATTCTTAAGCTAAGTTAAAAAACATGATAAATAAGACCTTATGAATAATAAAGTCATAGCATAAGCTTGTAACATACGAAAAGGACCCTTTGAATAATAAATTCATTACATAAGGTTTTTTCCTAAGGTTTTATTGTATTAATAAATACAATTAAAACCATAGGGTAAAAAACTTAGGTTAAGCCTATGTCATAAAAAGGTAGGGACCCATTTAGATCTTGCACCATTAGATCTTGGTGATCTGAGTGAATACAAATCATTGATTTTAATCCATGGGATCAAGTGAGATTGGTCTCATGGATTATAATCCTTGGCTCATCAGGCCCATCTTGCATAATCTAACTTCTCCTTAGTAAACACATGCCATTAATCTTACAAACAAGCATAATGTTTAAGTTAGGACTTGGATGTATATGGAACTAAGGATAAAGTCTTAATACTAAGCTCTTATTTATGTTAATAAACATGAAAAATACATTAGGACTATGATTTTAGTCTAATTTTATAATAAATTAACCCCACTTAAAATAAATCCAAACCATGCTAAGATAAAAGGGAACAAGGAGCTCAGGTCATAAAAGGGGACCAAGCATATAATTTTTAGACTAATGTTTGGTCATGTTGAAAAACATGATTAAGCCTTAGTATAAAAATTTAACTAAGTTTATAGCATTTTTAAAATGTTCTCATGTAAATTATTTCCACTAATTTTGAATTTGGTCTAGAAGAGCCTATGCTAGGTTTTATTGAGAAACGGTTTTAGGATGATCAAAATAAAATTAACTTGACTTTTTATATACCTAAGGCTATTAAAAGCCCAATTTGAGACAAAATTATAAAATCCAAGCATATTTCATTTAAGGAGGGCTCCATTAAACCTATAACTTGAAACATGAAGAGAAAACATTATCAAACTTAGGCAAGGTGAATCCAGAGCCAAGAACAAATAAGATAACCAAGTCAAGGTGTGGATGATTTTCAAATATAGATAATGTGCAAACATGTTAATCACACTCTATTCAAGTGAATTCCAATTTTAAGGTAAAAAGTTGTATAAATTGATACAAGGTTCCCATTTTTATAAATGGGGGTATGTTGACCTCAATAAATGGTGACTTCTAAGGGAAACATAACAATATGTTAGAATTTAGAGACTCTAGTTTAGATAGATAACTAAATTACCCATTTCACTTGATCAATGTCATTATCAAGATTAATTCATGGTTGAAACAATCCTTGCACATGCAAGATTGAGATCAAACATCAAGACCTAGCCATGGCATGTGTGTGATTTGATTCTACTTACTATTTTCCATGGGATTTAGGGAACAACTTATAACTTTCATGTCTTTAAACATTAATATTAACTTACAACATGTTTGTATATCCATTAAGAACCATGATTTAGATATAATAAGGCTTGACCATTAATCTAATACCATCCAAGATTCCATCGCCTCAACAAAGGTTCCTTTGGTTCTACTCAAGGCCTTTCTCCACTACCATCCAAGCGTCCATAGCCCTGATGGAGATTAACAGAAACACCTTTCCTTGGAAAGCTTTTGATTTTACAATAAGCTATTATTTTTGTATTTTTTAGGTTATTTTTTGATTTATATCAAATTTTGGGAACCAATTTATCCATTTTAAAGGATTTGTTCAAGTGTTTGATCTTCAAACAATCACATATGGTTTCAACCTTTGTCCTAAGCAAGGATGTTTTTAAGTGCAAACATGACTATGTCTTATTGATTCAAGATTTCATCCCAAATGAAGAATCCTTATTAACACCAAGTTTAGATCAAAATAATTTTAAAAATCTTATGAAATAGTTAACCTATCCACCAGTCCTTACTAGTTTCTCAAAATTATATCATTATGCTCCTATTTCAAACCCATGCTTAACATATGATTAATATTCATACTTGCATTTATAAACTATAGAGTTATTGAGTAATTATGTTAATTTTGAGCTAATAATTATCCAAAATGACTTATTTGAAATCAATGAACAAATAAAGAGAAAATAAAAATATATAAACCAGCACTATGTACATCCAAGGGATAGGAAGGAAAAAAGCAAGACATAAAAAATAGGAAAGAAACTAAACTAATACTTATACTAACTACATAATTATTACCTCCAAGGTTAAATTAAAAGTTATTTCACCTACCATAGATCTTTAAATCATGATTTATTTCATTCAATGGCCTCTTCTTGTGTATGGGAGAATTTGCATACTTGTGTCCTCTAGGTGATGTAGTTTGGTCTCTTATCAACATTCTCAGATGCATGGATTGCAGATATGAATCTAAGACCCAATCATATTCCTCCAAAATTCTTCTAATTTGTAATAGGAGTGCTATTTTTGATTCATCCATAGATAGATAGTGTCTTATATCATCTTCAGCCAATAATGATATCTCAGATAACATCCTTAAGCTGATGTTCTCATTGGTTTTTTTGAGGTGGAAATGGACTATCAATATTTGTACAAAAATCTTCCAAGTCATCCCAAGAGGTTTCTTCATCCTGATCAACTAAATGACATTCATATAGACTACCATCAAAAACATGTTGGTCCCATAGTCGTGACCTTTTAATGAAGTCATATGATAATTCTTGATTTATTTCACCCACTTCATCTTCATCCTTAGTGAATAAAGGTAGCTCTTCTACCCAATTAATTTCTAGCTCATCTAGTTTTGGGATTTCTAGGACATCATTTCCTTTTTGGGACACCTCAGTTTCTTTCAAGAAATACTAGTGTAATTACTAACCATGGTCATCTTCTTTAGCAGTATCCTCTATTCCATTAGTGACTTCATATGAAGTGTCCTCATAATTATCTTATAAGGAAAAGTCCACTTGTATCTGATCTTGTTCATGAGGTTGTTCATCTTGAAGAGTTTTTCATTCTTAAAAAGTATCTTCAAGTTCACTTTCTTATTCAAATGGAATATCAAAGGCCTATTTCATGGAACCTTAAGATGTCCTTGTAAAGTAAAATGTCCTTGCAAAGCTAGATGTCCTTGAAATATTATCTTGGTTAGGCATAATTTTAGTTGTATCCCTTTCATCTTGATATGATTCAAAAATATTTCAAAGATATACCAAATCCATATCAAAAAAATTAATCTATATGTTTTCAGATGATCCATTATTGTTGTCATCATAAAACCTATTTGTAGGCCTATTGAACCTTTGAAAAGTATAGTTTTTGTTAGAGCCATCTCTTATATTTCTTACTTATTTTTGTAACTAAATAAATTTAGTTCTTAGTTTTTGGACCATTTCTAATATTAAGTCATTTTAATTTTTTGGTTTCTTAGGCTCACAAACTAGAGCATTACTACTAGATGTGGGTATTAGAGTTTCGTGATTATATGGATGAAGCCCACTACCAATACTATTTAAGAACCCTAGGTTTTGGCTAGGCTATGGATGACTCAATAGTAATTGGTTCCAAATTAGAGGTTGGTTTAGAATAGGTATATTTTTATTGGCATTAGGGGTGGAGTATGACATATGACCTTCGGATTACATTTGATCATTAATGATCATAGCTTCAACATAGGCCAATGATAATGTCTTGATGACATTTACAGATATTTTCAAGAACATAAAGGTCATGGGGTCTAAGGAATCCATATAAATTTACAAATTCAAATCCACATTAGGTTTATATGGGGCCATGGTCATGCTAACATCTTTTGGAACCTAGAATTAAAGGCTCTTATTGTCTCATTAAAATCCCTCTTAACTATGATGAACTATTGGTAAAGGGTGCATTGACTAATAATTTTTCCAAATTAACCAATGAAAATATTATTAACATTATTCCAACTAGTAATTTAATTCTCAAGTAGGTTGAGAAACTAATCATATGTAGCATCTTTGAACGTGAATGGGAACAATCTACACACTACATCTTCATGAACTACATTTAACAATATCAAAGTATCCTTGAATGATTTAATATGCTCTTCAAAAATGACAACATTGTTAGGGATAAAATAATACAAATACCTTTCATGATTTTGAGGAAGACCATGTACTATACCTAACATGGTGATTGAATAACCACCTAGCCAAGCCATACCTGGAACACATGAGCTCCCTAACTTGGTGAAGTTGGTTGAGACCTTAAAATTTTATACTCACCTTATTTTTATTCTAGTAATTCCATATTTTGACCTTGAAACTTTTTAAAAATATGATGCATCAAAATTATCTTTTCCAAAGTACAATGATTAAGTTTGCACATTAAGCCAATTTTACATAAATACATGTAAAGCATGACTATATTTAATTAAATAAGCTCAAAGTACATCTAAACTGATGAATGAAAGGGATATTTACACCTATAAGCTTGAATAAACTCAAATTTTTAAATAACTAGTCAATCTTTGTACAAAATTTCTATTACTAACCTTAAACGTGAGGAATACACAAATCATGAACTACCTTTGCATGAATATCCATGATTATTCAAATAATATTGATATTTGGCTAAAGGAATTATAAAGACTAGTCTAAAACCACAAATATTGATGATATTTACACAATTTAACAAAGGATCACTCAAATATGCAAATAATACACCAATCTTTGATCAAAACACACCATAAGTAGCAAATATTTTTAAAAATTACAAAGATCTAACTAAAGGCCTTCCTTATAGTGCTAGTAAAGCTCTGCTTGTTAATGCCTAAATGTGTATCATAGGAAAGTTTTATTTTAATACACAATATAATAAACCCCCTTAGGTTTATTTAGGTGAATCTAATTCATATCCTTGGTGAATATTAAAAATTCAAAAAAAAATAACCTTCTTAAGTTTTTCATATAGTCACTTGTCTACATAGTTAAAATATATAGGTTATGAGATAAATTAAAAAATAATATAAAAATTTTATAAAATTTATTATTATTACATATTTATATTCCTCTTGAAGAGATATGCAATTTAAAAAAAAAGTGTCTCAAACTGAGTCCGTATGTAAAATATATGGCCTCTAAAAATTGGTGCTCTATTGTAGTGCATTATGTTGTCACCTGATGGCACTATGTCATACAATGAAAATATGTCATGTGATGGAATAATTTAATTTGAAATCATACCAAAATTTATATTCCTCTTTAAAATATATACAATTTCAAAAAAAATGTCTCAAATCAATTCCATATGAAAAAGTTATGGCCTCCAAAAGTTGGTGCTTTGTTACAGTGCATTATGCTATCACATGACAAAAATATGTCATGTGATGGAAATATGTCATGAAATGACACTATGTAATGTGAAGGCATGCCAAAATTTATATTCTTATTTAAAATATATATAATTTAAAATAAATTGTCTCAAACTGATTCCATATACAAAAGTTATGGCCATTGAAAATTGTTAAGTTGCATCACAGCAGACCATTAGGTGATAGTATGTTATCACCTGATAGCATGATGTAGAGAGACAACATGATACTGAGTGACAGCATTATGATGCTATCAGGTTATATCACCATGATGTGATTGGGTGACATTGAATGCCAACTTACCAAAGTCATAACTTTTGTAAATAGACTCAAATTGAGATGATTTTTTTTTAAATTACATATTTCTTAGCGATGAATTAAAATATATATGTACAATATATATAAGGAAAATTATATGTATTCTCCCATTATTATTATTATTATTATTATTATAAATAATTACTGAGTTGACCCCTAAAAAATTTTGCATCCCAAAAATTTAAGCGAATGGGTCTTATGTACCACTCCCAAAAATCACCAAATAAAATTTACCAAAAAGTGAATATTCATCAATTAATGAATATTCACCACTAAAATTTACCCTAATCATAGGTTCCTAGAGTATTTAAGAACACTTATCATTTTATAATTCCTAATAACTCAACACATGGTGTGCCCTATAGCCGGAGGGCAGTTCAAAGTCCAAAAGCCCTTGTGGAGGGCAGAGAACGTTTCAAAGGGAGCCGTAAGGTTTTCAAGTGATGACCAACGCACATACATCAAATTTTACACTATGAAAGCCAAAGCATGGAAGGCACCAAGTGGTAACCATGGAGGACTTTAACATGCTTTTTAGGAGTAGTATAATGTGCCACATGTCCCTTGTAGGGCTCAATGGATGCTGACAAATGGAAACATCTGTGGGTTTCTCCTGTTGGCTTCAAAGAAGACTGTGGTGGGCCCGAATGAGTTTCTAAGGATTATGTGAAGCATGCCAAGTGTTAGCATCTACGAGTACCAAAAAAGGGCCCAAAAGTTTTATAAGGTAGCTAAAGGCTCTATGAAAGTATCCACATGTCAACTTATATTAAATGAATTAGTTCAAAGGCTTGGTTCAATAGGCTCAACGCGCAGTGGTTGAATCATTGAACTGATTGAACCGTTGAACCATTTCTGGTTCAATGGGTTGGTTCAATGACTTGGTTCAAGGGTGTACCCTATAGCCAGAGGGCA
Organism: Torreya grandis; assembly: GCA_037957365.1. Taxonomy (NCBI): domain Eukaryota; kingdom Viridiplantae; phylum Streptophyta; class Pinopsida; order Cupressales; family Taxaceae; genus Torreya; species Torreya grandis. The sequence continues at coordinate 107,288 of JARHVA010000459.1, forward strand.
GCGATGGGTTCAAAAGCCCTTATGAAGGGTAGTTCAAGATTTGAAAGCCCTTGCAGAGGGAAGAGAGTTTCAAAGATCTCAAAGAAAAGGATAAAGAGCGGCCAATTCCTATGGACTTTTGTTCATGAGAAAAAAGCCTAAAACAAAATCCTACAAAGTAGAAAATCCATATAAAAGAGCCAATGACTTTTTTCAAGGACGATGACATCCTAAAATCTATCAAATTTAATCAGACGAACTAGTCATTGGGTGATGGCTACATGAATGTCAAATTTAACACAATGAAGTAGCCATTATTTTTTTACTTTTAGAGCACCAACCATGGAAGGAGCCTAAGGAATATAGTGACCCGCCAGAAGATTGCCCCCAAGGGCTAAAAGAGTAGGAAGAAGACAAAGAGCAGAAATGACAAAGCATTCAAGTGGTGAAGGGAAGGTGAGTCATTGTCAAATGAGTAGTGCAGCCTATTTTCTATAGTTGGCATTGATGAGGGGATAAACCAAAGTTTGTTTGCAAAAAAGAGGCATGACCATGTTCTTACATTAATGTTTGAATGCCAAAGTCAATTTGGGTGATTGTGTAACATGGTTCTAGTAGGCCTTTTCTAAAGAATGACATTAGTAACAGTGGTTTCCTCTTCCCAATGACTAGAGCGCACATGGGCCACTTGCAAAAATGAGCACCAAAATCTTTCCCAGGAAGTGCCAAGTTTCTCTTCCTCTTCCTATATATTGTAAACTTCTCTTTTGAGAAGAGATCTGCTCTCAGCCTTAAGGTAAAACTCTACCCAAAAATCTCTCAGGTTTGTGAGGTAGAGCTCTACTATAATTTTACCTTGAATCAAAACATAGCATTTTACCTCCATTATGATTTTTGCATCTTCAGTATGTGTTTATGCCTTGATTCTATGTTAAGTCATTTTCTTAATGATTTTGCAGAATGATCTCAGCATGTCTGGTACATTTTCTGAGTTTCCTTTTATAGGTCTATTAGAAGTGTCTCTAGAGGAGTATAGGTGAAGTGGATAGGCTATTGCCATGTGTCTCAAAATACCTCTAGTAGTTATTTCCTCCCTATATCTCCATGGACCCCTGACCCACTGATATAGAAGGTTTTCTCATGATGGATGAAGTGTATAGGCACTTCTTATGGTGAAAAGTGTATGTTCAGGCATGAGTGGGTCACACTTTTTTAGTGTATCACCTTTTCCCTTTTTAGGCTTAGAATTTGTTTTCAGCATCTCTCTCCCCCTTTTCATCCCCCCTTCCTTTTTTTAATTTTTTTTAGCAGTAGGAGAAACTAGGGCCTAAATGATACATCAGATGGAGCTATCCCTTATCTAGAGACTCTCCCCTCTAGCTTCACTGATCCCATAGGCGAGAGGGGGGTTTCCATTATTTCATGAAGAAGGCAAGAGCTCGGCCTCCTGCTAAGGGTGCAATATTTTGCATCAACAAGTTCATCATGCAAAATTATATTGATAGATTTTGTGATAGCCCAAGGGTGGTGTAGAGTATGCATTTGTTGAAATTTATAATATATGAACCATGGATTGGGTTGTCATCACTAAAAAGGTTGACATCACTCCAATAATGAGTGAAGGTCAACTAAGGCTTCTTTCCCCTTACTTGTACCAATGTTAGATCAACTTTTATTTTGGTGGGATGGCAATATGGACTATGCCCAATGCCACATTCTTCCCCTGATCTTTCTCTTCAGCTTGGGGTTGAGATATTTCCATCTGAGTTTCTTCATCTTGAGTCTCTTCTTCATCTAATTGATAAACATAGAACAATATTTTCAGAGCATCTTCTATTATTTATTGAGGGTCTAGTGTTATTATGTTTATCTACTCAATTGATGACCCTAGTTCTACTAGTTAGGCTTAAGTGATGCCACCTTATCTAGCCTTCTTTCTTCAATTATATGCTCAATCTATTCCCCAAGTTTTTATATTTATGTATGTGGTTTTGTTTGAGGGGGTTTAGAAGATGGACCTGGTAGTAAATGGTACTTCTTGGGCCCTATTGATGCTTTCAATTACTCCATAGAGTGTTCTTTAGTGTTGATGAACACTTCTCATTTTAGGATTACAATAATCGAAGGCATGAGTTATAGTTTGTTAAAGTAGTATGTTTTTGGTGGAATAGTCAGTAATGTATGAGAGCTTCTGACAAAATTTGTTTGATGTGGTGGTTGGGACCCACCAAGGTCTAAGTCTTTGTAGTCTTGTATTCTTCCTAGTCAATATTTCTAACTCTAAGATAATCTAAGTGGATATTTACAATGATATTTAAAATAAAGTGAGCATTGATAAAAAAAGAAGCAAAATGTAGGGTAAGGTAGAGAAGAAATGTGATTACAAGCATTAGTATCAAACATAATGACAAAGTTCTCTTCAATTTGAGCATACATTTAACCAATCAATGATGAAACATAGCATAAGCCTAAGCTTCACCAAAAATTAGGGGAGATTCAAATGAAAATATAAATATCATGATTAAAATTCAATATTACTTTAATATTTTTCTATGTTAAGTTATATTTCATAAGAACATTCAAATGCAGAGCAAATAAAATGAAGTAAACTGAGAATCCTTTAGTTAGTCTAGCACATCACAAACTAGAAACCTTATGAACATGAAATATAGGTCATCTATCTAAGAAAAATTCAAACCTAAGACATCCACACGCAATTAAGAGAAAGAAGAAACAATATAACACAACACCAGACAATCTTTTGTAGAATTCCAATTGTATTAATTTCTCTAGTATAAAATTATTCAAAATCCCTCCCTTTACAAATGGTAACACTTCTCTATTTATAAAATACATAAGTAGTGTACCAATCATCTTTATTTCAAACTTTTACAACAAGTAAGGAAATCTATCCTTTTATAAATAACTTTATATTACGTATGGTCGTTAGGCACCTATTAGATCAAAAGACTAATAAATTCTAACAAACTACCATATATAGTTTACAAAAGAATACACTTGACTTTACTCTTGGGTTGGTGGCCCCCCTTGATCACTTAATTTGAAGGACGTCTTATACCCTATTGTATTTTTATTTTATTAACTCAAAATCCATTGTAGTCTTCATTAGATTCTCTTCTTCTTATTCAACCAATGTATCATATTCTTTGTACTTTTGATGGTGACATCTTATAAGCACCTTGCTTATGTTATCTACTCTCCTATGGCAAAGATTAAATTAAATAACTTTGAATTATCTTTATTGTATTATCCTTGGTTTTAATCCTTGATGTATTGGATGAAGGCTTGGACTCCTTTCTGGAATTCCATGTCATGCATTAGGCCGATGGAAGTAAGTTGAGAAGGGGTCACCAACAAGGTTCCTAGTAACTTATCAATTCTATTCACCAAGTCCTTATCTTCATCCATGAAGTCATTGGCCTATTTTTACCTTGAAATTAGTTCCTATATTTGATACACTAGGATCCCTTGAATGGAATTCAATTTCCTTTCTTTAATGATCTTGAATTCTAGGGCCTACTTAGTGATGTGTACTTTGATCAACTCTATCACCTAGTCTTTGGTTTCTTGCCTTTGTTGTATTAATATTTTTCCTTCTTGGATTAAATTTCCAAGGTATTAATCCTAATTTTTATTGCCTTTAATCATTCAAAATCATCTAAGAGGTACTTATTTAAGATATTCAATAGGTCCTCTGGAATTCATAGTGAGCCTTGTGCCTCCAAGTCTTTCTTCTCTTTCTCTAAGTTCAAGATTCTTTGCTTCATTCCCTAAATTCCCACCATGTCCATTACATTGGGATTTTAGAAAAATTTCAATATTTTCTTGATGAATGGGGTGCTCCCCTTCTACATGGCCTTGGAATAGAGTGAGTCCTACAAATGGTTATCTCCACTCTTTAGAGAGTGACTACTTCAGCTCTAAAAGTTGCTTTCTCCAATCTATTGATATCAGGGTTAAATTATGCCTTGGGATATACTTATAAAATCATTAAAGCCTCTAGTGTTTTAAGATCAACCTTTCTTGATTTACTTGATTCTTTTACGTTCTTTTTACTCTCCTTAGCAACCTTAATCATTCTCCTCTCTTCGTGTTCCTTCATGAGCTTTAAGATCCAAGGATGGACTTCATCATTGACTTCAACATGGTAGTGCTAGTCAAAGCCTATGAGTACATATGAGAAGGTATCTTTTGTAACTTTCCATAGATGAACCAGTTAGTGATGATAGGTCCATGTATGGTAAATTTGTCACTAAACAAGTTTACCTCACTTGTTGGGTGAATCCATTTGGGTTTCTTTGGGGCTCTAGACACCAAATCCATATCTATCTCCCTCTTTATTTTGGTCATAGGGACTAAATATATGCAAACTCCTTTCCCTTTATCTATATCTTTAACTTTAGGACCTTCAATTAGTGCCACCTCAGTTGTGGCTCCTTCATCTTCATCTCCTTCCTTATCTAACCTGTATGTATCTAAAAGTTCCTTGAACAACTCTTCCATTATTTCATAAGGTTCCAAGGAAACCCTTCCATTATTTCATAAGGTTCCAAGGAAACCATGTCAATGTATTCCATAGAGAAAGGGGGTATTTGAGGTAGAGCTAAGGTAGAGGTTCCCTCTCCTAGCCTATGTTCCATCTTCTTTTCACTAGGTCTTTCAATTTTGGGAAATTTCTACTGAGGTAGTTATTATTGTTGAGGTGGACCTTGAGACACTTATGGTGGACCTAAAGTGGAAGGTAAGAAGTGGTATTACAAGGGATTAATTTTCCATCTTTGTCTTGATGGTTTTTCCTCCCTCTACAATCTATGTTATAATTTAAATCCATTCCCCTTAAACATAGCTAGCACTTCCTCAAAGTTGGTTGCCTTTGTGTATAAGTGGTAATATAGATGTAATTAATGTCCATAAGGTGCCTTATGCATTTTTTTGGATTATAGATGGGAGAGCACATTACCCTTTGGATCCCATATCTTGAGGCCATCTAATTAGAAGTAGAATATCTCTCTATTCATTGATAATATCTCTATTTGCTTCCATACATGAATCATTATCTTACCAATTAGATATGGGAAGAGATGTAGGATACCTTTCTTCTTCTCTCTACATACATGGCCTATACCATGAAGTATTTGATGATCTATCTCCTACTCAGCCAGCTTGATTGGGACATGCACTAATAGCCTATGGGGTTAAGTCTAACAACCTTTAATTTTGATGATTGTACAATCAAGATAGAGCCATATGTCACCAATGGACTCTAAAAATTCCCTAATCAGGGGGTGAACCCTACGCATTGGACTTATAGTAATTAACCAAACTAGAGTGGGATATATGCAATCACAAATGAATTACATGCTATCTCTATATTTTAATATGTGAAATTTGGAGTAATGCTAAGAAATGGTAATATTGTTGTGAGGGTACTAATTCCTAATGGTAGGGAAGTAGTTTGAGGCCATGAAGGCATCTAATAAGTAAGACATCATTGTGAATAGCTACCTTGTCTTCCTTTTAATTCCATTGAACTATCTCCCTAGATGGATACTTATCATTTCTCTAATAGGTGGAGATAGCTTCTCTTTTATCATGAAATAGACATAGGAGATGCACCTAGGGTCAACATAGGATGTGATTGCTACTCCAAAATCCCTATTCAGCAAAGTCATGATGATTTTAATCCCTTTCCTAAATTGTATAATTAAAAATTTACCATCATGGTTTCACATTGCATGAGTTCCTCTATCCAACCATGGTCTTAAGATATTATCTAAGTCATTCTTAGTGGTCTATTCCTTGATTTTAGGGAGGTATATGTGAGTCCTGTGAAGCTTATAGTAGCCTTTAAAATCTACTAGAGTTATATAAGCAACCCTGTTTGATGTACCCTCCTTTATTATCTTATCTCCATCTACTCTATAATCAATGAATATAAGAGCTAGGATATTGATACAGTGGAGTACCTCTAGTTTCATAGTTTCAAGGTGAAATCCAAAAATATATATTTCCATGAGATCTTCATGTTGCCTCTGAATTTCAATAATTCATTGCTCGCTTGAGGCTAAGGGTTGTAAAAAGTCAATTACAAATAAGATTTTAAACCAATTTTTCAAACCATTGTTCAAGGATCCTACATCTAGTTCAGTGTCTTTATAACATATAACTTCATTGTCAATTGATAAGTAAACCTCTACCTCATCTTTCTATTATTTTCTTGTAGTGGTCATCCTCCAACTAGTTAATTTCCCTTAGACTATGTGATCTTTCGGAGTCTCTTTAGCTCTTCTCAAGGTGATTTTTAGCTTTTTTGAATGCAATTATGATTCAATTAGGCAAGAATTATGGATTTATGTCATAAAAATAAGGTTTTTCATAGATTTAATGGTGGAGGTGGTGAATTCATATCACTTGTGTTATTCCCATGAATGTCTTCTAAGAAGCTAGTCATTAGTCTTTGAAAGTTTCCTTCATTTCACACCATTAGATTGGATCTGTGAGTGAGCACAATCCATTGATCTCAATCCATGAAGTATTTTTTGATTGGTCACCTTCATTATGATTTATCCTCATTGAAAAGTATTTGGCTATTTCACACCATTGGATCAAATCTTGTGATGAAGCATAGATCGTCAGATCTATAAAGATGCACATGAGTTAATGAGCTTCAGGTTTAATAAAAACATAGGTTAAAATTATTCTACTAAGTTTTCATGTTAAGAAATCAAATGGTCCTTTTAAAGGGTTGATAAATACATCCCTTTTTTAGGCTAAAATTTTAGACTATCTTAAATTTGATGTACTCACGAACATCAAAAATGTTCTCATGAATGTTGAATGATAATTGTGAGGCTATCAAATTTAAGATTGTATAATGTACTTAGAGGGCTTAAGATTAAGCCTCATGGTTATGTTGTGTTGAAAAAAAAATTGATTTTGAAGTTGAAAGCATTATATTTTGGTTATATGTCTAAGTCTTTAGGAAATGATATCATTTAAGTCCTTTTTGATTGGTTGCTTAAATGTTGACTAGGGTAAAATCCTTCGACCAATTCACACCATCAAATCAAATAATATGATGAAATGTAGACCATTGGATTTGTGAAGATGCACATGACTTAATGAGATCTGATATTTGATATGACTTAGGTTAAAATTATGCTTCCTAAGTCTATTTATGTTTAAAAACACATGGGTTTCCTCTAAGGGTCGAGAAATGCATCCCTTTACTAGGCCTCAAGGTTATACTACGTTGAAAAGTCTTTAGCGATTTCACACTATTAGATTGGATCCATGAGAATGTGTGGGTCATTGATCATGATCTATGTGCTCATCAATGATTTGTCCCTATAAAGATTAATTATTATGGTTAGGCATAAAACAAGGAACCTAGAAAGATATTATGCAATTTCCCTTAAACATTTTCTTAAGGGTCACTTTTTTAGGAAAGTGTCTTAACCAATTCCTTGGAAGGGTAGGTCTCAAAAAATATAAAGGGTTGATTTGTTTTAGACAACATGTTCATAAGAAAAATTCCTTAAATAATTTCTCCAAAGGGTACTTTCTACCAAAGTGGATTGAGACAAATTTTTTGAAGGGAAACTTCAATAAAATCCAAACAATCACTTCAAGAATGTGCCCTAAAATTAAGATTTCAAAGGGTAATTTGGTGTTTAGGAGGACCCATTTTATTGCATTTGATTCATAGTATCTGATTAGATCTACATAATAGTGAGAGTCGTTAGATCTACAAAGATGCATGAAGTTTAAATAAGTAATAAGCTAACAGGATTTCTTAAGGCCAAGACTTTAGACTTACTGAGGCAAGCAACCTATGACAAATAAACTAAATTAGGAGGGGCTAAGAAACCCAAACAAGTAATGGGTCAACTAAAGAAAATATAACTAATTATTGAACCAATTTAAACCTAGTTAAGTCTAAATACTTATAAACTTTTTCATAAGTTGAGTTGTTTGGGAAACCTGAACAAGTCTTTCCTCCAAATTTTGAATTCAAAAGTTAGGGTTTTATGCAAGGGAAACCTATCCTTATTTATGTAACCTAAAATTAAATATTCAAAGACAAACCATTAGCAAAGTTAGCGTTAAAACATAATCATTACCATTAATCATGTATAAGGCATATCCCTTTCAAGTGGATGATCTTCAAATTATAAAAAATATAATCACTTCAAGCAATCTTTCAAGGTTAAATTTTTTTGAAACATTCATAAGGGTCCCCCTATTTTCAAAATCAAGAAAGAGTGGGGGGAAACATAGAAATATGTTAGAACCTAAGGCTTTGGTTTAGACCAATACATAAGTCTTTCATCCATTAGGTTCATAACATTGTCTAAATAAAAACTTGATTTGGATAAACCTCACATGTTTAAAATTCAAACTCAAAATTTTGAAACACAAACATGAAGTGTGTGCTTTTATTCCACTTACTATTTATCATGAAACTTTGGATGACAACATCAAGTTCATACCTTTGGTCATAACACTTGACTTGGAGCATTTTGGATATTTGTTAAGAATAGTTGCTCTTAGTTTAGGGAAGGGTTGGACATTTCTCTATTTCTAGCCAAGAAACCATAGCCCCAATATAGATACCTTTTTTCCCACTTAAGGCCTTAATCCATAGCCAACTAGGCATTTATAGCCCTAGTGGAGGTTACCAGAATCACCATTGCTTCTTGTCCATAGATTTTTTAATAAGTTTCTTATTTCATGTATTTTATATGTCTTTTTGCAAAGGTTGGGAACCAATATATCCTATTTTTAAGGATTTGGTCAAGTTTTTCATTCTTGGGGTAATCACTTTTAGTTATAATCTCTATGTTAGACAAGGATGTGCTTTAAGTGATAGCATGAAATGTGCCTTAACAACCTAAGTTTTCTTCTAACACATATGATTCCTATTTCAACCAAAACTTGATTTAAGATTATACTTAAGATTTTTCATGATAATTAACTTCCATATCAATCAATACCATTGTCCTAAGTTTCATCATGATGCTTTATGACAACCTATGTTTACTATTTTAAGATTCATATCCCTACTTCAAAGCACTGGAATTTTAATAAATCTCATGAAAACTTGAGTAATTACTATCCATAGGAATTATTGGAAACAAAATATCACAGCTAATCAAAACCAAAAAAAACATAAATCAAACACATAAATTTTGGTAAAGTATCAGATTTACCCACAAAATTTGTTTGATGTAGTGGTTGGGAGCCATCAGGGTCTAAGTCTTTGTAGTCTTGTAGTCTTCCTAGTCAAGATTTCTAACTCTAAGCTAATCTAAGTGAATATTTACAGTGATCTTTAAACTAAAGTGAGCATTGATAAAAAAGAATCAAAAGTTAGGGTAAGGCAAATAAGAAACATAATTGCAAGCATTAGTCTCAAACATAATGACAAAGTTCTATTCAATTTGAGCATATATTTAACCAATCAGTGATGTAACATAACATAAGCCCAATATTCACAAAAAATTAGGCATTATTCAAAGGAAAATATAAATGTCATGAGTAAAATTCAAGGTTACTTATATATTTTTCTATGTTAATCTGAATTTCATAAGAACATTCAAATGCAGAGCAAATAAAATGAAGTAAAATTAGAATCCTTAAACCAATCTAGCACATCACAAACTACAAACCTCATGAACATGAAATATAACTCATCTATCCAAGAACCATTCAAACCTGAGACATCCACTTACAATTGAGAGAAAGAAGAAACAATATAAAACAACACCAGATAATCTTTTGCAGAATTCCAAATGTATTTATTTCTCTAGTATAAAATTGATCAAAATCCCTCCCTTTACAAATGGTAACACTTATCTATTTATATAAGACATAAGTAGTGTACCAATAATATTTATTCAAAAATTTAAAAATAGGTAATGATAGATTGAATTTTATAAATAACTCTATATTACATATGGTTTTTAGGTACCTATTAGATTAAAAGACTAATATATGATAACAAACTAGCATATATAGTTTACAAAAGAATAATCTTGACTTTGCTCTTGGGTTGGTGGGCCCCCTTGATCACTTAGTTTGAAGAAAGTCTTTCACCCTAGTGTATTTTTCTTTGATTAACTCAAAATCCACTATGGACTTCATTAGAATCTCTTATTCGTATTTAACCAATGTATCATATTCTATGTCACTTCTCATGGTGACCTCTTGTAAGCACCTTGCTTTTACTATCTACTCTCCTATGGAAAATATGACATTAAGGACCTTTGAATTATCTTTAGTGGATTGGCCTTGGTTTTCATCCTTGATGACTTGGATGAAGGCTTGGACACCCTATTTGAATTCCATGTCATGCATTAGGCCTGTGACAGTAAGTTGAGAAGGGGTCACCAAACAGGGTTCATACTAAATTCTCAATTCTATTCACCAAGTCCTTATCTTCCTCCTCGAATTCATTGGCCTTGTTGTACCATGAACTTAATTTTTGTATGTGATCCACCAGGATCACTTGAATGTCATTTAATTTCCTTTCTTTAATGATCTTAAAATCCAAGGGATGCTTAGTGATGTGTACTTTGATCAAATCTATCACCTAGTCTTTGATTTCTTCCATTTTTGTGTCAATGTTTGTGCCTTCTTAGCTTAAATTTCCAAGGTATTAAGCTTCAGTTTGATATCCTTTAATCATTTAAGTGCATTTAGGAGGTAATTATTTAACATATTCAATAGGTCATCTTGAATTGATAATGAGACTTGTGCCTCCAAGTCTTTCTTCTCTTTCTCCAAGTTCAAGATAATTTGCTTCATTCCCTAAAATCCCAAAACAACCATTGTTGACTAGGATTCCACCAAAATTACAATATCTTTTTGATGAATGGGGTGCTTCCCTACTTCCTTGCCTTAGACTAGAGTGAGTCCTATAAATGATTGGCTCCACTCTTTAGAGAGTGACTTCTTTAGTTCCAATAATTAATTTCTTTTTAGTGACTTTATCTAATATAACAATATTAGGGTTAAATTATACCTTGGGATTTACTTCTAAAATATTTGAAACCTCTAGTGTTTTGAGACTAGCACCACTTGATTTCCCTAATTCTTCTATTTTCTTGTTACTCTTTGTAGTAGCCTCAATTATTCTCCTTTCTTCTCACTCCTTCATGAGCTCTAAAATCCAGGGTTATAATTCATCATTGACTTCAACATTGGTAGTGCCAGTGGAATCCCATGAATGCATTTGAGAGGGTATCTTTTGGAACTTGCCATAGATGAACCTATCAGGGATAATAGGTCCATGTATGGGAAATTCATCACCAAACAGGTTTACTTCACTTGTTGGATGAATCCACTTGTGTTTCCTTGGGGCTCTAGGCACCAAAACCATATTCATATCCTTCTTTATATTGGTCATATGGACCAAATATATGGCAAATCTTTTGCCTTTGTCTATCTATTTAGCTTGAGGACCTTTAATTAGTTCCAACTTAGTTGTAACTCCTTCATCTTCATCTCCTTTATCTGACCCATATGTATTTGCAAGTTCCTTAAAGAACTCTTTCAATATTTCATAAGGTTCTAAGGCAACCATATCAAGGTATTTCATATGGGAAGTGGGTCTTTGAGGTAGAGCTAAGGTAGAGGGACCCAATCTTGGCTTATGTTCCATATTTTATTCACTAAGTCCTTCAATTTTTGGCACTTGCTATTTAAGTAGTTTTTATTATTGAGGTGGACCTTGAGGCACTTTTGGTGGACCCAAAGTGGAAGGTAAGAAGTGGTATTTCAAGGGATTAATTTTCCATATTTTGATTATTTTTCCTCCCTCCTCAATTTATGTTCTAATTTGAATCGATGCCAGTTAAACCTAGATAACACTACCTTAAAGTTGGTTGCATTTGTGTATAACTAGTCATATGGACCCAATTAATGTTAATAAGGTACCTTATATAGTTTTTTGGATTATATATGGGAGAGCACATTGCCCTTTGGATCCCATGTATTGAAGTCATCTAATAAAAAGTTAAATATCTCTCTATTCCTTGTTAAGATCTCTAATTTCTTCCATCCATATATCATTCTCTTCCCAATTAGATATGGAAAGATATGTAGGATGCCTTTCTTCTTCTATCTTCATACATGGTCTATACCATGAAGGATTTGATGGGCTATCTCTTACTCGACTAGCTTGATTGGGACATGTACTGGTAGCCTATAGGGACGAGTCTAGAAACTTTTAATTTTGATGATTATATAATCATGATAGAGATGTATGTCACCAATGGGCTCTACAAATTTCCTAATGAAGGGGTAAACCCTGGGCATTGGAATTCTAATAATTATCCTAACTATAGTGGGTTATATACAATCACAAATGAATTTTATGTGGTCCCTATACTTTAATATGTGAAAGTTGGAGTAATGGTGAGAAATGGTAATATTGATGTGAGGGGACCAATTCCTAATGGTAGGGAAGTAGGTTGAGTCCATGAAGGTGTCCAAAAAGTAAGAAATCATTATGAATAGCTGGCTTATCTTCCTTTTAATTCCATTAAACTATCTCCCTAGATGGATACTTATCATTTCTCTAATAGGTGGAGTCAGCTTCTCTTCTATCATGAAATAAACATAGGAGACCCACTTGGGGTCAACATAGGATGTGATTGCTTCTCTATAAACCCTATTTAATGAATTCATGATGATTCTAATCCCTTACTTTAATTGTATAATTGAGAGTTTACCATCATGGTTTCACATTACATGGGTTCCTCTATCCAACTATGCTCTTAAGATATTATCTAAGTCATTCTTATGGGTCCATTCCTTGATTTTGGGGAGGTGTATATGAGTCCTAGGAAGATTTTATTATCCTTAAAAGTATACTAGAGATATATAAGCAACCCTCTTTGATGTACCCTCTTTTATTACCTAGTTTCCATCTACTCTATAATTAATGAACATATGAGCTAAGATATCGATATAATAGAGTACCTCTAGTTTGGTAGCTATGAGTTGAAGTCTATACATATGGATTTCCATGAGATATTCATGTCTCTTCTGAACTATAATAATTCTTTAATCACTTGGGTGTAAGGTTTCTAAAAGGTTGATTGTAAAGAAGATTTTAGACCAATTTTTCAAACCATTATTCAAGGATCCTACATCCAGTTTAGTGTCTTCGTAATGTCTTCCTTTGTTATTAGTTGATAAGTAAACATGTACCTTATCTCACCATTGTTGTCTTGTAGTGGCCATGTTCCTCTAACTAGTTAATTTCCCTTAGATTGTGTCATCATATTGATGGTTTTTAACTCTTTTCAAGTTGATTTTCAACCTTTTGAATGCAATTATGATTCAATTTGGTAATAATTAAGGATTTATGTTATAAAAATAGGGTTTCTCATAGATTTAATTGTGGAGGTGGAAAATTCATCAATTCACTCATGTTACTCTTGCAAAAGTCTTCTTAGAATCTATTTGTTAGTATTTGAAAGTTTCCTTCATTTCACTTTATTAGATTAGATTTGTGAGTGAGTGTGGTCCATTGATCTCAATCTATGAAGTATTTTCTAATTGGTTATTTTTGTTATGTTTTATGCTCATTTAAAAGTCTTCAGCCATTTCGTACCATTGGATCAAATCCTATTATGAAGAGTGGAACATCAGATTTGCAAAGATGAACACAAGTTAACGAGATTCAAGCTTAACAAAAATTTAGGTTAAAATTCTTATAATTAGTTTTCATGTTAAAAAATTTAAGGGGCATTTTAAAATGTTATTAAATACATCCCTTTACTAGGATAAAAGCTTAGAATATCTTGAATTTGATGTCCTTACAAATGTCAAAAATGTTCTCACAAACATCAAGTGATAGGCATGAGGCTGTCAAATTTAAGCTCATCTAATATACTTAGAGGGCTTAAGATTAAGCCTTGTGGTCATGTTGTGTTGAAAAACACATTGTTATTTAAGCTAAAATCATTCTCCTTAGGCCATATGTCCAAGTATTTAGGCTATGAGATCATTTAAGTCCTGTTTGATTGACTACTTAGACTTTGATTAGGTTGAAACCCTTCATCTAGTTTGATCCATTGAATCAAATATTGTGATGAAGTTTTGACCATTAGATTTTTGAAGATTCACATAACTTAATGAGATCTAATATTTCATATGATTTAGGTTTAAAGTATGCTTCTTCAGTCTATTTATGTTTAAAAAACACATGGGATTCCTCTAAGGGTTGAGAAATATGTCCCTTTTCTAGGCCTCAAGGTTATACTACAATAAAAAGTCATCAGTAATTTTACACTATTATATTCAATACATGAGCAAGCATGGGCTATTAATCATGATCCATATACTTGTCAATGATTGGTCCCTGTAAAGAGTAAATATTAGGGTTAGGCATAAAATAAGTAACCTATAAAGATGTCATGTAATTTCCCTTAAACATTTTTTGAAGGGTCACTTTCTCAATAAAGTATCTTAACTAATTCATCTGAAGGATAGGTTTCAAAAAATTTGAACGGTTGATTTATTTTGAAAAACATGTTTGTAAGAAATAATGCTTGAAACAATTTCTCTGAAGGGTACTTTCTACCAAAGTGGACCTAGACAACTTTTATGAAGGGACACTTCAATAAACTCTAAAGGGTAACTTCAAGAAAGTATCTCAAAATTAATATTTTAAAGGGTACTTTAGTGTTTAGGTGGACCTATTTTATTTCATTTGATTCACACCATCTGATTAGATCTATGAGATAGTGAGAACCATTAGATCTACAAAGTTGCATGAAGTTTAAACAAGTAATAAGATAATGAGCTTTCTTAAGGCTACGACTTTGGACTTAAAGAGGCAAGTAACTTATGTCAAATAACCGAAAGTATGAGGGTTTAAGAAACATGAACAAGTAATGGGTCAACCAAAGAAAACTCGACTAAGTAATGAACCAATGAAAACCTGATTAAGTCTATATACTTATAAAAAATTTCATAAGTTAAATTTATTTGAGAAATTTGAACAATTATTCCATCCAATTTTTGAATTCAAAAGTTAGGGTTTTTTGCAAGGGAAACCTATTCTTCTTTATGTAACCTACAATTCAATCTTAAAAGATGAACCATTAGCAAAGTTATTCAAAAAACATAATCATTATCATTAATGTATAAAGCATATCCATTTCAAGTGGATGATCTTCAAATTCTAAAAAAGATAACCTCTTTAAGCTAGATTTCAAGGTTCAAATGTTTTGAAACATTCATAAGGGTCCATACCCCTATTTAAAAAAGTAGGAAAGTTGGGAAGGGGGATGTTGATCTAATAAATGGTGACTCATAAGGGAAACATAGAAATATATTATAACCTAAGGCTCTAGTTTACACCAATACATAAGTCTTTCATCCAGTGGGTCCATTACATTATATAAATCAAACCTTGATTGGGATAAACCTCACATGTGTAAAATTTAAACTCAAAATTTGGAAACATAGACACATAATGTGTGCTTTGATTCCATTTAGTGTTTGTCATGGTACTTCGGATGACAACATCCAGGTCATACATTTGGTCATAACACTTGAATTGGATCATTTTGGATATTCATTAAGAGTAGTTTCTCTTAGTTTAAGGAAGGCTTGGGCATTGCTCTGCTACTAGCCAGGCTTCCATAGCCCTAATAGAGATACCTTTGGTCCCACTCAAGGCCTTGCTCTAATGTCAACTAGGTGTCCATATCCCTGGTGGAGGTTATCAGAATCACCTTTGCTTCATGTCCATATATTTCATAATAAGTTTCTTGTTTATTGTATTTTATAGGTCTTTTTAGAAAGGTTGGGAACCAATATAGCTTGGTTTTAAGGATTTGTTCAATTGTTTAATTCTAGGTGTAATCACTTTTATTTGTAACCTCTATCTCAGATAAGGATGTGTTTTAAGTGCTAGCATGAAATGTGCCTCAACAACCTATGTTTTCTTCTAACATATATGATTCTTATTTCAAACAAACCTTGATTTAAGATTATGCTTAAGACTTGTCATGATAATTAACTTTTATATCAATCCACACCATTGTCCTGAGTTGCATCATGATTCTTTGTGATAACCTATGTTTACCATTGTAAAATTCATATCCCTACTTCAAAGTACTAAAATTTTAAGCAATCTTGTGAAAACTTGATAAATTACTATCCATAAGACTTGTAAATAAAAGGGCACAACCAAGCAAAATAAAATAAAACACAAATCAAACACACAATAGAAAACAACAAGCAAGAAGCAAATAAATATGTATAAACAAAACAAGAAGGGAAAGTAAGAAAAGAATCTAGCTAGTCTACCTATTATAATCTATCTTATAGTTTTGACTCCATGAAGACTCCTAGTGGAGAAGCATTAAATTAATTCTTGAGATACTACCCATTGGTGGGTAAGGTTAACTCTTCTCCTTGTAGGTCTTTTAGCTTAAAGGTGTTATTTCCCAATGTCTCTACAATTTGATATGGCCCAATACATAAAGGTGTGAATTTGAAATGCTTCCCTTTTGGCTCTGAAGCTTTATCCTAGAGGAGGACTAAGTATCCTTTCTTGAACACTTTATTTTTGGATCCTTTATCAAACCACCTTTTCACTATCATTTGATTCCTTCTAAATTCAACAAATGCTTTGTCTCTAGCATCTTCCATCTAAATAGTGTCTACTAGCCTTAAGCTAGCAAGGTCTTGCATTTCTTCCATATACTCCTACATCAAGGTAAATATGGGAAAATTGAGGCTTATGGGGAAGATAAGTTCATATCCATACACAAATAGGAATGGTGAAGCTTTGAGGTATTTATTAATCCTTATCATGTCTTCCCATAGTCCATACTTTAGGATCTTGTGCCATGTTTTTGGTTTGTCTTCCACAGACTTCTTGATAGCCTACACCAAATTCTTATTTATAGATTTGGATACTCCATTACCTTAGGGATAATGATTAGATGCAAACTTTAGATTGATTCCAATGTCATATGCCCATTTAGTCATCTTAATATAAGTGAAGGTAGATCCATTATAATAGACCAAAGAGACTGGGGTTCTAAATCTTATGCAAATGTTTTATTCTATGAATTTAATTACGTCTTATATCCTACAATGTTTGGTGTAAATAGATTCACTCTACCTTGTAAAATAGATAGTATCAATAAGGAAAAATTTGTGACCATCAAAAGAGTTTGGGTTGATCACCCCTACAAATTCCAACCCCCATTTTGCAAAGGGTTTGTCAACTATCACATGTTGTAAAGGCATGGCTACCTTTAGATATTTTGCATTGAATATATGGTATGCATGGCACTTTCTCACATGATTTTAAGCATATTTGAATAGGTAAGGACAATAATACCTATCTCTAATGATCTTTTGAGATGTGGTTCTCCCTAAAGGGTGTTCACTTACTAGCTTCTTATGGAAGGTAGTCATGAGCTAAGTTGCTTCTTCTTTGGATACACATTTTAAATAAATTTCCTCAAATTTACATCTATACAAGACTCCATTATTGATGAGGTAATGAGATAATTTGAGCCTCAAGGCTCTCCTTTTCTCTCTTTTAAGTCCTAGGGGAGGAACACCATTAACAAGGAGGTGGATGATATAATCATACCATTCATTTGGTTGTAAGCATTGATGGTCAACTTGCATGACATGGAGCTTGGGGTATACATTGGAAATTATTTAAAATAATCCTTCGCACCTTACCAACTTGTAAATATTCATTTGAATATCATGTTCCTAGAGAATTGACATCCACTTACCTCTTCTTTCTCCAAGCTCATTTTGGCTCAGCATAAGCTTCGTGGTTGGGTTTGGAAAGATAACGTGCACCTTGTTCCTAAGGACGTAATGCCTAAATTTATTAACTTATTTTACTAATGCATAATTTTGTTTATCAATCATATAATAGTTCACTTCAACATTATTGAAATTAGTGCTCATGAAATCTATGGGATGATCATTCCCATTAACATTTTGGGTTATAACTGCAACCATGGTATGTTCAGAGGCAAATGAATACAAATAAAAGTCCTTTGAAAAATTTGGACTTATGAAAATTAGGGCTTCAGTTATTTACATTTTAATGTTAGCAAAGGCTTTCTTAGATTCATCATTCCAAGATATCTTGGCATCCTTCTTTGTCATGTCATTCATAGACTTGAAAATTTTAGAAAAGCCTAAAATGAACTTTCTTACAAAGTTAATTTTCATAAAGAATGACTTAAGATATTTTCTATTTTTAGGCAACTCAATCTTAGAGATGGCCTCCACTCTATCATGATCTATGGAGATCCCTTGACTTTTGATAACATGGACTAATATTTTCCCCTCTATGACATAAAATATACTCTTCTTTAGGTTGAGGGAAATGCCATATCTTCTACACCTTTTAAACACTTATTGCAAGTGTATGAAATGATCCTCTATATTCTTAAAGAAAATTATCAAATCATCCATTTAGATGATGATAAATTTTGCATATAGGCATAGGTTCCCCACTTGGTTTTGAAATTTGTCTTCATCTTATCCTTTTTGTCAACCATAACTTAGTTATACCCTAAGAATCCATCCAAGAAGGACATCATAGCTGACCCTAAAATATTTTGTATGACTTGGTCTAAATAAGGTAGAGGATAGTTATCCTTTTTAGAAGCTTTGTTAAAGTTCTTAAAGTTAATGCATAATCTAATATTCCCATTATTCTTTCTTACTAGGACCAAGTTTTCAACCCAATTAGAGTGTCTAATAGTAAAGACAATCCTTGCATCCAATATTTTTTTGACCTATTTATAGATCATATTATCTAAGATAGGATTGAATGGACTTTCCTTTTGCCTAAAAGGCTTGTAGTTTTCTTTGAGAGGTATTTTATGAGTTATGACCCTTGGGTAAAATATCTTCAAGTCTTTATAGGACCAAGAAATGACATATTTATACCTTATGAACAACTATCTTTCTTTCTTATTCTCCATTTTAGTGCATGTTTTCCCTATGTTGACGGGTTGAGGTTGGTCTTGTGGACAAAGATCAATTGGTTGGTAGCATTTTACACTCACTTTAGGTACCTTCATAAACTTATCATGATCAAATAGAAGTTTTTAAAGATATCATCCCTTTCGGTATCTTTTTATCACTAAGCTAGATGATCTTACCATTAGGCTCCTTTGAGGAGATCTTTCATCTACTTCATCAATGATATGGGCTTTAAAGGCCCTAGAGTTATCTAGGAAATTGATGATCTACTGATCATTATTGAAAAGTTGTAAGTGATTTATGTTATTAGGGACTAATGGCCAAGGTACCAACTCAATACTAAAGTCAAGGGAATCTTGATTTGGCATGAGGTTGGCTACAACAAAAGCAAGCTCATCAGTAGCCTTTTTTTCTTCCCTTAGAACATCTAAAATGTTGAAGGCATCAAAATATTTAATCAAGTCCCATACCCTAAACTTATACCTCTTCATGTAAGATATCTTGTAGTGGTATTTACTCATCACTTGGTTGACCATAATTTCAAAATCTCCATAGACCAAAATCTCTTTGACTTTGTGCTTGATAGAAAGTTGTAGTCTAAGAATAAGAGATTCATACTCAACTAAGTTATTAGTGAAAGCAAATTTAAACCTATAAGATGCATGGTAGTGTCTGTCTGTAGGGTATACTATCATAATTATAGCTCCTAATCATGATTTGCAGTTGGCTCCATCAACATGTAACTTCCATAATCTAGGTGTTGGAGGAGGCATTATAGAATTTAGATTTTATGTAATTTCTAAGGTGAAGATTATAAGATCAAAATCAATGAAGTTTACCCTTTCATTAACTACATTGTACTTAGTTAGCATATGATTCATCCTCGGCTCTCTCTCTCAACCCTTATCTGATAAAGGACACCCTTCCATGGAAACCACAAATGAGAATAATCAATGGACATGCACCCATTCAAATATTTGGTCCATTCCCTACTTAGAAGTAACCCATAATCACTAGGGATGTCTACTACTTGAATGTTAATTAACTATTAAACTCTAAGTTCACTTGCCAATTGAATATGCACATTAAGCATTTCTCCAATGACTTTGATTTTTGATTTATTTAGTTGTGTGACTACTCTATTTGACTTGATTGGGTTCAATCCCAGTTGTTCACCAATTATAGCTAGCATAATATTAATAGAAGCTCTTGAATCTAGTAGATACTTATGGACATTCTTAACAACAACCACTCTAAATATAAGCAAAAAGGGTGGAGACTCTACTTTTGCCACTTGTATAGTTACATTGGCAGTATCATTTTTGGTAGCTTTCTTGGTTTCTTAGACAAGGATTCTAAGATAAGGTCTCTTTGCTTAGTTATCTATGTCAGTTCATGTAGAGTGATATTTGCCTTGATTTTCTTCATATCCTCAACAATATTGTATCCAGTCTTATTCAAATTTTTATTAAAGGATTAGAATAACTACCTTTGGGTGGCTTAGGATAATTCCTCAAAGATGTATTTAGAGGAGTCCCATAGTTATTAGGAGGAGTAGAAGTAGTCAAGGGCTATATTTTCTCCCTATTCCTTAGAGGGTAAGTTTTTAGGAACTATTGAAATGCTTGGATTTCATCAAGAATATTGTCATGATCATTATCTTCTTGGAAAGGAAATTAGGTCTCCCCCATGTGTACTTGATCTTGTGCATTAGATATAAAAGTAATAGAAGTATTTTCCTTATCTAGGATAACCTCAAAGGTGTCAATATCTTCTTAGAAGGCTTCAAAAGCTTTACAAAATTCAATACAATCTATCTCATCATGCTTAGAAGTGGTATGCACTCTACAATAATTAGGTAGGGAAATATTTGTGAGATTGATGTCCATAGTCTTCTTGCCTAAAAAATAAGGATCATTGGCTTTGTTGTTATTAAATATTATATCATTTTAGAATCAATTTATAGATTTATTAAATTTTTGGAAGGTGAAGTTCTTTCTAGAGCTATCTTTATCATTACCAAATTTATTTTGCAATTGTAAGAAGTCTGTACTAAGATTTTGGACCATCTTGAGTATAGACTCATTTTCATTCTTTAGAGCTTTAGAAGCTTGAGCTTGACTGTTGTTAGTAGTGTTAACTAGTATTAAATCCTTTTGACCATTTTCATGAGATCCATTAGTAGTTTTTTGACCTATGAAACTTAAGTTATGATTAGGGGTAGCATGACTAGTAGGCAAAATAGTTAGAGTTGGTACTTGATTTAGAGTTGGAAAATTTTTATTATTGGCTAAGAAAAGATTCGAGGCTAGCATCTGTGGGTTGATATTTGGAATTGAGTATGCCATTTGCTGTTGAGGCTACATTTGGTCACTAATGACCTTTGCTTCTAAATAATATTGAGATAATATGATAATAGCTGGAAGGGTTCTCTTTAGAAACATAGAAGTCTTGGGATCCATAGCATCTTTATATATTTCTAAGGCCAAAGGCTAATTAGGCTTGTAAATATATATGGTTCTGCTAAACATCTTTTGAAATATAGCATTATAATACCTAATAGGCTCACTTAAATCTCTCTTTATGGTAGTAAATTGATGATATTTGACACTAGGGTTAATGATCATCCCAAATTGATCAATAAATATGGTGTCAAAGTTATTCCAAGAAGTGATACAATCATCAGGTAGGTTTAAGAACCACTCATAGGTAGCATCTTTGAAGGTAAAAGGTAATAAACTATAATCTACATCCTCATGAATGACATTTAAGAGCCTTAAAGTAGCTTTAAATAACTCAACATGTTCCTCAATAGTGACCATACTAGTTGGACTGAAAATAGGCAAATATTTCTCAAGATTTTGTTGCAAATCATGAACTATATCTGAAACATTGATAGGATAACTTCCAAGCTAAGCCATATCTGGTCTAAGGTTTAATGTAAGGACTCCTTATAGGTTTAAAGATGGAAAATATTTTGAACATCTATGCCTAATTTTATCCTTTCTAGCCCATCAGTGTGTCTCAAGCTCAAGTAGAGGTTCCTTAGTTTTTGAATGAGATCTAGTCCTAATTCTAGGTAATTCTAGCTTGAGAACTAAGAATCCTATTTTGAAGTATGGTGGGACACATTAATTTCCATAAAGTACCAAATAATGTGCACACTAAGCTTAATTTGTAAAGATTTATGTCTGAAAATGTAAAGGACACTTATCTTTAACTGAATTAGCTCAAAGATGTGTTGAATCATGTAAAGATGATAATATTTTGCATCATTACAATGAATTAGACTTGAATTTCATACAAATAACACCAATCGTAACCAAATTAAATCCATCATAACCTCAAACATCAATAATTCTATGACTTAAAGCCATACTTACCAAAGTTTGAACTAAACTTTACAAAGAACAAGGATCTTCGCCTTACTAAGAGTAAAGATGAGCAAGAAAACACTCACATAGAAAAGATCTTTACAAAGGACATAAAGATCCTCTAAGCTTAACCAAATAAATAAAAATACTTACAAATAAGTCCCTCTTTCTATCACCAATGGGAACTACCTCTTGCCTATGCTTCTAATTGCTCCATAGAGTGTTCCTTAGTGTTGATGAACACTTCTCATTTTAAGATTACAAGAATCCAAGGGATGAGTTCCAATTTGTGATAAGTAGTGTGTTTGTGGTGGAATAGTTGACAAAGTATGATATATATCCACAAAATTTATTTGATGTGATGGTTGAGAGCCACCAGGGTCTAAACCTTTTCAGTCTTGTAGTCTTCTTGGTCAATATTTCTAAGTCTAAGCTTATCGAAGTGAATATTTACAGTGATCTTTAAACTAAAGTGAGAATTGATAAAAAGGAAGAAAAATGTATGGTAAGGAAGAGAATAAATGTGATTGCAAGCATTAGTCTCAAACATAATGACAAATTTCTATTCAATTTGAGCATACATTTAACCAATTAGTGATGCTATATATCATAAGCCCAAGCTTCACCAAAAATTAGGTGAGATTCAAAGGAAAATATAAAGATAATGAGTAAAATTCAATATTGCTTAAATATTTTTCTATGTTAATATGAATTTCATAAGAACATTCAAATGAAAAGTAAATAAGATGAAGTAAACTTAGAATCCTTCAACTAGTCTAACACATCACAAACTAGAAACCTCGTGAACATGAAATATAGCCCATCTATATAAGAACCATTCAAACTTAATAAATCCACAAAAAATTGAGAGAAAGAAGAAATAATATAACACAACACCAAAAAATCTTTTGTATAATTCCAAATGTATTAATCTCTCTAGTATAAAATTACTCAAAATCCCTCCCTTTACAAATGGTAACACTTGTCTATTTATAGAAGACATACGTAGTGTACTTGCCATCTTCTTTCAAACTTTTATAAGAGGTGAGGATAGTTCTCCTTTTACAAATAACTCTATAGTACATATGGCTAGTAGGTGCCTATTAGGTCAAAAGAATAATATATGCTAAAAAACTAGATATATAGTTTACAAAAGAATAATCTTGACTTTGATCTTGGGCTAGTGTGCCCCCTTGATCACTTAGGCCGAAAGAAGTCTTTCGCCCTAGTGTATTCATCTTTGATTAACTCAAAATCCATTGTGGGATTCATTACACTCTTTTCTTCATGTTCAACCAATGTATCAAATCCCATGTATGTTCTTGAGAGGTTATCTTTTGGAACTTCCCATAGATGAACTAGTCAGGGATGATAGGTCTATGTCTGGAAAATTTGTTGCTAAACAAGTTTACTTCAATTGTTGGGTGAATCTACTTGGGTTTATTTGGGGCTCTAGGAACCAAATCCATATTTATCTCCCTCTTTTTTTTGGTAACAAGGACCAAATCTAAGGCAAAACCTTTGCCTTTGTCTCTCTCTTCATCTTGAGGACCTTTAGTTAGTGCCACCTTAGCTATGGCTCCTTCATATTCATCTCCTTCCTTGTATGACCTATATGTATCTACAATTTATTTAAAGAACTCTTCCACTATTTCATAAGGTTCCAAGGTAACCATATCAAGGTATTCCATAGGGGAAGGGGGTTTTTGTGGTAGACCTAAGGTAGAGGGTCCCTCTCCTAGCCTACGTTGCATATTTTATTTACTAGGTCCTTTAATTTTGGGCACTTGCTACTGAGGTATTTATTGTTGTTGAGGTGGACCTCAAGGAACTTGTGGTGGACCCAAAGTGGAAGGTAAGAATTGGTATTGAAAGGGATTCATTTTCCATCTTTCTCTTGATGTTTTTTCTTCCTCCATAATATGTGTTCTAATTTGAATCCATGCCCCTTAAACCTAGCCAGTATAAGTGGTCATATAGACCCAATTGATGTTCATAAGGTACTTTATGCAATTTTTCATATTGTATAAGGGAGGGCACATTTCCCTTTGGATCCCATGTCTTGAGTCATCTAATTGGAAGTATAATGTCTCTCTATTCCTTGCTAAGATCTCTAATTGCTTCCATCCATGAATAATTGTTTTCCTAATTAGATATGGGAAGAAATGTAGGATACCTTTCTTCTTCTCTTTTCATACATGGTCTATACCATGAAGGAGTCAATGAGTTATCTCTTACTCGACTAGCTTGTTTGGGACATGCACTGGCAGCCTATAGGGATAAGTCTAGAAAACTTCAATTTCTATTATTGTACAATCAAGATAGAACCATATGTCACCAATGGGCTCTAAAAATTTCATAATGAGCAGGTGAACCCTAGGCATTTGATTTATAGTAATTATCCCAACTAGAGTTGGACATATATAATCACAAATGAATTACGTGTGGTCCCTATACTTGAATATATGTAATTTGAAGTAATCATGAGAAATGGTGATATTTTTATGAGGTGACTAATTATTGATGGTAGGGAAGTATGTTGGGGACATGATGGCATCTAACAAGTAAGACATCATTGTGAACAACTAGATTTTCTTCCTTTTAATTTCATTGAACTGTCTCCCTAGATGGATACTTATTTCTCTAATAGGTGGAGTCAACTTCTCTTCTATCATGAAATAGAAATAAGAGACCCACATGGGGTCAACATAGGATGTGATTTCTTATTTATAATCCCTATTCAACAAAGTCACGATGATTCTAATCCATTCCTTAAATTCTACAATTGGGATTTTACCATCATGGTTTCTCATTACATGATTTCTCTATCTAGCCATGGTCTTAAGATATTATATATGTCATTATTAGTGGTCCATTCCTTGATTTTAGGGAGGTGTATTTAAGTCTTTGGAATATTATATTATCCTTCAAAGGATACTATAGATATATAAATAACCCTCTTTGATGTACCCTACTTTATTATCTAGTCTCCATCTACTCTACAATCAATAAACATAGGAGCTAGGATATCGATACAATAGAGTACCTCTAGCTTGGAAGCTATAAGGTGAAGTCTAAACATCTATATTTCCATGAAATATTCAAGTCTCCTCTGAACTTCAATAATTCATTGCTCACTTGGGGCTAAGGGTTGTAAGAGGTTGATTGTAAAGAAGATTTTAGACTAATTTTTCAAACCATTGTTCAAGGCTCCTATATCTAGTTCATTGTCCTTGTAACATCTTCCTTCATTATCATTTTACAAGTAAACCTCTACCTCATCCCATTATTTTTGTCTTGCAGTGGCCATGTTCCTCTAACTAGTTAATTTCCCTTAGACTGGATGATCTTGCTAAGTGTTTTAGCTCTTCTCAAGGTGATTTTTAGCTCTTTTGAATGAAATTATGATTCAATTGGGTAAGAATTATGGATTTATGTTTTAAAACTAGGGTTTTTCATATATTTAATGGTGGAGGTGGTAAATTCATAAATTCACTCATGTTACTCCCATTAAAGTTTTCTCAGAGGCTAATTATTAGTCTTTAGAAGTTTCCTTCATTTTACACCATTAGATAGGATCTACGAGTAAGCACAATCCATTGATCTCAATTTGTGAAGTATTTTCTAATGTTTCACCTTAATTATTATTTATCCTTGTTGAAAATTCTTCAACCATTTCAAACCATTGCATCAAATCTTGTGATGAAGCAAATATGGTTAGATCTACAAAGATACACATGAGTTAATGACTTTTGATCTTAATAATTAAAGGGGAATTTTAAAGGGTTAAGAAATACATCCCTTTGCTAGGATAAAAGTTTATAATATTTTAAATTTTATGTCCTTATGAATGTCAAAAACATTGTCATGAACATCAAATGACAGGAGTGAGGCTATCAAATTTAAGCTCATCTAATGTACTTAGAGGGCTTAAGATTAATTCTTTTGGTCATGTTGTGTTGAAAAACACATTTCTATTTAAGTTGAAATCATGCTCCTTGGGCCATATGTCCAAGTCTTTGGGATATGAGATCATTTAAGTCCTCTTTGATTGGAAGCTTAAACTTTAATTAGGTTGAAAGCCTTTGGCTAGTTTACACCATTGGATCAAATATTTTGATGAAGCACAAACTATTGGATTTGTGAAGATGCACATGAATTAATGATCTCTGAGATTTGATATGACTTAGGTTAAAATTATACTTCCTAAGTTTATTTATGTTAAAAAACACATGGAGTTCCTATAAGGGTCAAGAAATACATCCTTTTGCTAGGCCTCAAGGTTATATTACATTGAAAAGTCTTCAAAAAAAATTCACTATCAAATTGGATCCATGAGCAAGCGTGGGCCTTTGATCACGATCTATGTGCTCATCAATATTTGGTCCCTATAAAGAACAAATAGTAGGGTTAGGTATAAAACAAGGAACCTAGAAATATTTCATGTAGTTTCCCTTAAACATTTTTTGATGGGTCAATTTATTGACAAAGTGTCTTACTAATTCCTCTGAAGGGTAGGTTTCAAAAAATCTAAAGGGTTGATTTGTTTCCGTTATATATATAAGAAATAGTGCCTGAAATAATTTCTCTAAAGGGTACTTTTTGCCAATTTTTTTTTGAAGGGACATTTCAAGAAACTCTAAAGGGTCACTTCAAGAAATTTTCTTAAAAGAAATATTTCAGAGGGTACTTTGGTGTTTATGTGGACCCATTTTCTTGCATTTTATTCACATTCGATTAGATCTATGAGATAGTGAGAGCCATTAGATCTACAAAGATGCATGAAGTTTAAACAAGTATTAAGCTAATGGGCTTTCTTAAGGCCAAGAATTTAGAATTATAGAGGTAATTAAATTATGATAAATAACCCATAGTAGGAGGGGTTAATAAACTTGAACAAGTAATGGGTCGACCAAAGAAAACCTGACTAAAAAATGAAGCAAGAAAACCTGATTAAGTCTAGATACTTATAAACTTTTTCATAGGTTGAGTTTTTTGGGAAACTTGAACAAGTCTTCCCTCTAAATTTTGAATTCAAAATTTAGGTTTTTATTTAAGGGAAACCTAGACTTCTTTATTTAACCTAAAATTCAATCTTCAAATACAAACCATTAGCAAAATTAGTCCAAAAACATAATCATTATCATTAAGCATGTATAAAGCATATCCCTTTCAAGTGGATGATCTTCAAATTCTAAAAAGGATAACCTCTTCAAGAAATCTTTCAAGGTTCAAATGTTTTGATACATTCATAAGGTTCCCCCTATTTTCAAAATCAATAAAGTGGGGGTGGATGTTGATTCAATAGGCCTTATCTACCATATATCATCATTTCCCTTCTATTACCTTATCAATCTAGCATCTAGTTTGATGTTTTGTTTCTTTAATCTTACCAAGAACTTAGAGAATGAATAATACCTATTATACATTGGATCATAAGGGCCAAGCTAGTGCTCATAATTAATATTGATCCATTTTGCCTTTAAATGTTTCACAACCCTTTCAAAGGGATCCCACTACCTTAGCTCATCATGTTATAATTTGAAAGAGCTCCTATGCCTAGAGGTAGCTTCCATATTATCCCATTGTTAAAACATAGTCCTATCAATTTTTAAGGGGAAGGTGTGGATTAATCCCTTCCTTTTAGTCCTATAGAAACCATCTATATCATTACTTAGCTAGTAGGCCACTTCTTGCTCTGCTAGCTTGATTAGCACATGGATTAGTAGTTTGAGTGGGGTATATGGTATTCCTTCAATCTTGATTATAGTGTAATATAGATATATCCATATATCACATATGGATTCAATAGTCTTATTTATTAGAGTATTTACCCTCATCATCAATATTCTTGTAATGACATTTACTAAAGCTGGATAGACACAATCACATATGAATTGTATGTGATCTCTTTACTTGAAAATGTGCAATTTGGAATAATATTGGGTGACTATTTGGGTTCTCTCAAGTGACCATTATTTGATGTTGGGACTTTGTGGTGGAAAGTAGAGAATATAGCAAATATGACATCACATAAAATTGACTCTTGGTCTTCTTCTTTATTCTAGAGAATTGTTTGCTCAAATAGGTGCTAATAACTTCTCCAAGAGGAGGAGAGAGTTCTCTCTCAACCATAAAATAGACTATGGGGACCCATATTTTGTCTACATATGTGGTGGAAGTTTTTACACACAATTTTTTCATTAATGTCATGATCATCCTAATTCTAGGCCTAAATTGGTTGATTAGGACATTACCACTAGTATAAGAGGTTACCTAATTCAAAAAATACATCCATGGGGAAAGGATGGTCTTCATGTCATTATTATTATACCATTCATTTATTATAGGTATATCTAATTGTGCTTTGGAAATTGATAATAGTTATCGAAGGCTAAAGGAGAAATATATGCAACCTTCCTAATGCCACATTCATGAACTCTCATGCCTTTATCAATTTTGTAGTCTTTAAATATGGGAGAGATAACATCAATGCAATTAAATACCTATATTTTGGCTACATCAAAATGAATACTGGTCATTTGGATGGCCACAATGTCATAATATCTCTTTTTCAAGGACAAGTTATTCTCCTCCTCTCTAGAAATGACTAGTTGCTCTTGGATTGTCTAGAATAGCTAGGACCAATTATTGTCCCCTATGTTTAGAGTCATTACATCAAATTGTGTGTCTTTGAATATCCTCCCCTCCAAAATTAAAGTTATATAGAGTTTCACATCTTCTCTATGTATTAAAGCCACCATAACTATGAACTTTGACAACTTACTCACTAATGGTCTATAGTTTGATTTTGGATTCAATTGCCTTTGCTCAAGTGATGATTCAATATCTTAGACATGACTGTGATTTATTTAGGATTGAATTATGGTTTTTTTAGATGTTATGGATTTTATACAGCATTAAGGGTGGTGGTTATTTACACTTAAGTGAGATTTAGGCCTTGGATTTCCATCTAGATCTTGCATTTATACCTTTACTTTTCTAGACCCATGAGATCTTTAGATTTTTCATTTTATACTTATGTGGTGCCACGGTAACATCTTTGTGGCACTTTTCTCATTAAGTTTCAAAGATTGATCGCTTCCCTTTTAAATCTCATCTTTTATCTCACACCATCAAATCTCCTTACATGGATCAACATGATTAATTAATATCAATACTAAGAGTTGAATTTCATTTTCCATTGTTTTTAATTGTCCCTAAGTTCATGCCATATATAAATCCCATGGGCCTCTTAATCTCTATTAAAAATTCATCATTAATCTTACACCATCAGATCTAGTGGGTATGAATCAACATGGGTTTTTTATTTTTAAAAGGTGCCTATACTTTAAATAGTTGATTTATGAGGTTAAATTTGATTTGCACATGACTTTCAATGATGTATTCATGACTATCAAATACATCCATGTAAATTTTAACAACATCCTCATGATCATCAAAGATGTCTATGTGACCATAATAATTTATTCCCTTGTAATTTTACTATTAACCATAATTTTGATGTTTACATGACCATCAAAGACATCCATATGACTATCATATTTTAATCCCATGTTATTTTCCTATTGAACATAATTTTTACTTTCATGCAACCATAAAATATGTTCAAGTGATTGTCAAATAGACTTAACTCCTTGTGAGCTTGATACTTGTCACTTCTTGGTTTGTTTTTCTCTATAATCATAAAAATTAAGTAAGCTCGAGAATATATTATTTAGACTAAAGTATTAGTCTGATTTTCTTATTCATATCAATAAATACAAATAAAACTTTAATCTAAAGTCTTAAGATAAGTTAAAAAACATGATATATAGGACCCTATAAATAATAAATTCATAACATAAGCTTGTAACATAAATAAAAGGACCCTTCAAAAAATAAAGTCATAACATAAGGTTTTAGCCTAAGGTTTAATTGTATTAATAAATAATCTTAAAACATTAAGGTAAAAAACTTATGTTAAGTCTATATCATAAGAAGGTGGGGACCCATTTTGATATTGCACCATTGGATCTTGGTTATCTAAGTAAATACCGATCATTGATCTCGATCTATGGGGTTGAGTGAGGTTGGTCTCATGGATTAGAATCCTTAGCTCATTAGGCCCATATCACACAATCCAATTGAATTCATTTAAGTAAACATAGGTTATTGATCCTATAAAAAATCATAGTGTTTAAGTAAGGACTCAGATTTATATGAAACTTGGGATAAAGTCTTAAGATCAAGGTCTTATTTATGTTCATAAACATGATAAAGACCTTAAGACTAAGATTTTAGTATAATTTTATAAAAAAGGGACCCTATGTAAAATAAATCTAAACCATGCTAAGATAAAAGGGAATAAGGGAATTGAGACATAAAAAGGGACTGAGCATATAATTTTTAGACTAAGGTTTGGTTGTGTTGAAAAACATGATTAAGCCTTAGTATAAAAATTAAACTAAGTTTATGGCATTTTAAAAATGTTCCCATGTAAATTATTCCCACCAATTTTTAATTTGGTCTAGATGATCCTATGCTAGGGTTTTAGGATGATTGAAATGAAATTAGCTTGACTTTTTATAGACCAAAGGCTAGTAAAAGCCCAAGTTTGGATTAAACTTCAAAATCCAAGCATAATTCATCTAAAGATGGCTCCATTAAACTTGAAAATTAAACATGAAGAGAAAACATTAGAAAACTTAGACAGGGTTAAATTATAGCAATGAATAGATAAGCTAACCAAGTCAAGGTGTGGATGATCTTCAAATACAGATAATATGCAAACATGTTAATGACATTCTAATCAAGTGAATTCCAATTTTAAGGTAAAAGTTTACACAACTTGACACAAGGGTCTCCATTTTCATAAATGGGGGTATGTTGAACTCAACATATCCTTTACCATATCTTTCCTGAATGGATATATTTTTATTATTAAAACCATCTTAAGGTTGACCTAATCATCTTTTCTTGTTTATACAAGCTATATAACACTATAAATACATGAATTTTAGACATTTATTCACTTGATGGAAATTATATGAAAAATACCTATTCAAACATAAAACAAGTTGAGAAAAATTAAGGTTATTAAGGACTATTCTAACCTACTTCTATGTACTACAATCTAAAGTATCCTTAAGCTCAGATTTTCTAGATTTACAATATCAAACACACTCAAGGAATTCAATACCACTATCACTCTAACATCATTTGTACTTATACCAAAACCTATGTGTGGATAAATACATCTCACTTGATCCCTCCTCTAAGTATTGATATGTAGTCAACTCTCTTCATAGAGGGGTATTGAGGATGTCTATCATATCTTACTAACAAACACACTTTTCATCACATTTCTTATTTGGAAGGAGGATTAGGTTTCGAATCATAAATCAACCATTAAAGGAACAATATAGAGTTTCAGACTTCATGTTCACAAGAATAGAACTTATAAATACATTTTCAAGTACAACCATAATTTCATATTAGTCTTACATAGAGGAAACTAGCACCATTTTCAATACATCAAAGACACATGGTGTTACTATCCAAGTGTGATGTGAATATCTAAGAGGGGTTATAATACAAGGATCTAGTTGATCACACTTAGACCTATTCATATCTCAATTTCTAGTAATCAGATATTTTGTATTAGATGTTTTCTCGATAAGTCTTTATTTTCATTATTTATTACTTTTTTTAGAAAGTAAAAGCTAATAAAAAATATATAAGAAACCAATGGTTATTTTATGCATATTATTTTAATAATTTAGACTACTTAGTGTTTAAATCAAACATAGGATTTTTATGATAAAATAGTAAAAGTTTAAAACAACTAGTATAATATGAATCAAAACCAAGTAATACCATAATATTAACTTTATAATATCATAAGAGCCAACCATATAAGGAATAATTACCCAATATAGTCACCATTCCAACATAGAAACTCCTCCAAAACTATCTCCTAATAGAATATGAGAACCCTCATCTAAATTCCCCCATAATCACACAAAGGTAAGAATAATACAAGAAATATTGAGGGTGATAGAGATTAACATGAACTCAAAATAACAAATGTTTTCAATCAATAGAAACATTATAAACTTCCACTAAATGAGCTCAAGAAGAAAAATGGATAAATAGTTCCAAACAATAAATTTAAATTCAATTAAAATATTATGGAAGCTTATAAATTTGGAAATATAAATATCATCAATTCAAAATTAAAATTAATCAATATGAAATAAGGTAGATTTTAAAAATTCCACAATGATAATAAAGTACAAGTAACTAAGTAGCCTCAGCTAAAGCAAGTTAAAAAATTC
>JARHVA010000459.1:145000-175000 GCA_037957365.1 Torreya grandis
CTTATTTCTTCCCCTTTGAAGATTTTTTACCTTTCCAATGTGGGAGAAGATTATTAAATCCATGATTAGGTATGTTTCATTATTTCCAAGATCTAATTTAGGATTGTAATGTTATTTTACATGATATTCAAAAATGTTTCCTAGGTTTACATGAGGTGATAATGTCAAAACAAAGTTTTCCATGAGATAAACATATGATTGCAAGTCTTCAAAAGGTTTTTAGGGCCTTGCCTAAATTAAGAAATAGAGTTGATAAGGTTTTAAAGAAAATATATAATGTTTTTCCAAGAGGATAATGAGGTTTTCAATGAGAAAATGGAGTGTTGACAAGCCAAAGAGTAAGGTTGTAGGTTTGTAAATTCCCTGCAAAACCTTGTCAAAGATCAAAATCATGAAATGCCTTATAAAACCTTGTCAAAGGTCATCCATGATTGATATAAGATACTCAAGATAATAAAATAAGTTTTGAGTTATATTTTCAAGCTAAAAAAGTAAGTTTCAAGTTTACACAAGGTAAAAATAGTCACATTATATCATGTTCCTTGTTATGCATGGTATTGGGAAAGTCTTAGAGAGATTTCAGTATGTTATTATTCATCTCATAATGGTTTTAAAACTTCATTATGGTGGAAAAATAAAATAGATTCATTAAGAGACTCATAAAATCTTGTAAACTTAGGTAACATCCTAAACCTATGAGCATTCATTTTGGTGATTTATAAGGATTGTAAAGCATTTAACAAGGTTCTAGATCTTCTGAAAACAACATACATGTTTTCCTAGGAATAAATATAATCACTCATAATTATATGATGTTTGAAATGTGAAGAGATGAAGGTTTTCATGTTCCAGTCATGGTCAACATGTCTTCAAGACCAAACCAAGGGTTAAATATAGAGATTTTAGAACATCTCTGTAAAGTTGTAGGCCTATTTTGGCATGATTCAAGAGTCTTCATTACTGTTATAAGGGAGTTTGAGGTTTAAGAAAAAATCAATAAAAAATCATGATATTATAGGCAACTTGAAGTCTCCAAGCTCTATTAAAATCATCAATAAGTCTATGAGGTCCCAAAGTTAGTGTTTTTCCAAGCATAATCTCACCAAATCAAGAGAAAATACAAAGAAAACATGATGGGTTACAAGTCTATAGATTAAATGAAGGTTTTCATCATGATCCAAATTCATTAACACATATTCAACATGTTTCCAAAGTCTATCTACCATTATAAATATAAATAGAGGTATGTGACCAAGTTTACAAAGGGTTTCATGTTGTTAAAGCATCTACAAGCCTAAAAAAATGTTTAAAAGATATATTAATGGTTATAATGCTAAGGCAAGGGTTGTATAAATTTTGTTAAGATATTCGTAAACCCAATCTATAGGTCTAAAATTTTGAATAAGGTTTTAAGCATGATTACAACCTCAGTAATAGGTTTGTAATAAAGTTTTCACAGGGTTCATGATCTCTAAACCTACCTACAAGACCTCAACTATGTTTTGAAGTTTTCCATGGTGAATTTAAGGATAGATAAAAGTATTAAGGTTTAAATACCTTCTATAACTACCTAAAGTATTGTGTACAAGTCCAAAATTCCTTGATGAGATCAAAAAAGTTTTAAGAGAAATTATAGGTCTAGGAGTTTTGTAGGTAGAGTTTTTAAGGTACAACCATAGATACAAGTTCAAAAAAAGATATAGAATGGTTATATATGGGTATTTATCATAGTTTAAAAATATTCATGATGATTAAAAGTGAAACTAGTAGGTCTGAACATGATCCAATCACCCTCCAAGAGCACCAATAGGTTGGCCAAATAAGTTTTATGATTAATGAAGAAGAGTGATTTTAACTATTTTGGGAATTATGGAATGTAAAACATTAAGTATATAAAATATTTGAGTAATAAACTATGGAATAAATATAGAAATATAAACACCCACTAATTTTTATAATAATTGATTTGTTTGCTTAGCCTATAAATAACAATGAATTACAAAAGTGATACTTAGATAGAGAATATGATGGGAACATACAAGTGGTAATCTAAAATGTGGTTTAGGAACATTTCAAGGTGTTGTTAATAGGAAACAAGTGTTAGATTATTATTAAGATAGTATCATGATCCCTTTTCCAATAACACATAGGGCTAGTGTCCTATTTTTCCATGATAATTACCTTGAGAAAATAAAATATTGAGTTTATGGGAGGATGTTTGCCTTGTTCTGAGAATCTTGTGTCTATATGATCAAGTCCTGAATCACTATATATTTTATGTTGTTAATTGATCTCAATGTGGAACACTAAGCTACCATGATTGTTAAGGTTTTGAGGAACACACATAGAAGTAGAGTGACATTATTAGGGTAGTTTAGATGTGACCTCAATAACCCATGTAATGAACATTGCCTAAACACCAATACCTCAAATGGGGATCAAGACCTATGTAGTTCTCCCAATCTAAGTGTTATTTCAAGTGTAAGTGAATCCTAATATGAATGTTAGTTTGAATGCTTTAAGTGTGTATTGAGATTGGAAACCTAAGTAATATGAGATTCATGTTACTGTAGATGGATGTATGCAGAAGTGGGGTAGAATAGGGATTACTAACCTTGATTTTCAAAATTGTTTTTGAGTTTTTTCATGATAATTACATCTATTTTATATCTAGTGGATAAATGAATGAGAGTGGCCTTTATATAGTGTTCTTGTGATTTTCAATAAATGAAATGAGTCTAGTCCTACCCTAAAATTCTTTAGAAAAAATAAAGATATTTATTAGGGATAAATAAGGTTGAGGGTCAATAGTATTTCCCATTTGAAAATAGTGTAGTGCACTCTAGACCTAAGGGTTGCACTATTGTCCAAGTGGTTGGAATAAGTGAAAAGGGTCTTGTATGCCTAGATGATGACTAAATGATGACTTTAATAGGTCTAGGCATGGGATAGACATGAATAAAATATATAAAAGGATCAAAACATGCCATAAGATAGGCATAGGGATAAGCTAAGAATAGGGTGGTCTCAAGTGACACTCATTACATTAAAATGACATTTTATATGACAATATTTTCCTCCCTCTTTATTCTATAAATGTAATAAAGTGAAATGATTAGGATAGAGGAAAGAGATATATACCTGGACATGCCTAAGAGATGAATCACATGAATGTGGGTCTGAGTCTAGGAAATATGCTCCATTTTATGTCCTACAAATGAAACATGTATTAATTAGTCCTTAAGTAATATCAAAAGTAAAGAAAAAATTAAGTAAAGAGATGAGAGAGAGGAAAGGATGAATACACCTCACTGGGTACAAGAAGAAATGCAAACATTTGGTGACATCCTTTGTGTGTGTAGATTATAATCAAATGATGAATAGCTTGAAATGGGTTGATGGCTTGACAAATACCCATTGGTGTGTGGATTAATAACTCAATCTTGACTTGACTCACTCATTTCCCACCTCTATTTAGTGGATCATAATCTATGAATAACTAGGATTGATAATGAGTTGTCCAAACCTCTCATGTAAGGTGGCTCAATAAATCAAGTAGGTCATAAATCCATCATTGCATACCCATGTTTAGTAGAAGCATATGAATCTAAAACTATGTGATGTAACTAAAATTATGTAATATGGCTCTGGGTTGTATGGAAACTTTGAAATGAAAAAATGGCTCTAGGCCACTCAAGAATGCCAACTACTATAGATATAATGAGGCATCAATATAGTGTTATCTTGTTACAAAATTGGCATATATGGTGTATCGATTATACAATGTTTAAAATGACATGGAGTTTCATTCCATCTAAAAAAATGGTACTAAATTGATCATATGGGAATAATGTGCTATGCACATGTCCCTAATTTTGATTTCTATATATATGGATTCTAGACTAAGTCATAGTAATATGTGCCTGTGCATATCTGAAAATGAGATAGTAGTGATTGTGTCATAAATAATACCCATAATTTGATCAAACCTATGTTATTTTGTGTAAAAAATGAGTATATATTGAATATATCTAATAATTTGTGACTAAGATTGTGCAAATCTAAATTGTACCTAATATACCTTTCTAACATATATAGATTTTTTTATGTTTAAGGGTACTAACTAGTAGTATGGTCCCCTTTGCCAATAAAACACTAAAATATAGAATAATTTACTATGTTATTGACCAAATGTTCTATTTTTTAATAAAATTGATATGAATTTGTATGTGATTAAGTTTCACTATATTTTCTTGAGTCTAAGCTTTGTAATTTATGTCTGTGTACTGAAAACTATGTTTTGAGTGTACTAGGATGTCCTGATATGTATGACAAACCCTTATGAATTACCCCTCTTTTAAGGGGATTTTTTAAACCTCTGTAATGAATATCATCAAAATAGAAACTATGCATCACGTGTGCTAGACTAAAAATATATGATATCTACTTGATAAACCAATATAATGTGTATACATGACATTAGAATGTAAAATAGTATGAGCATAAGTTGGTAATGTATTATGTATATATTTAAACTTGACATTAGATAAGTAGATTATATAAGTAAAGAGACACAATCAAATCTAACATAGTAAATTAAAAAATGAAAGTGTGCATAATCATGTGGTACACATCCATCTAAGAGTAAAGATGTACATAAGCTAAGTCTATAGTAGAAATAATTAAAAAAATGTAGTATAAAATTATCAATATCAAGATATAATTAATCTTAAATATGTGATGTTGAGCATAGAAAGATATAACCTAAAAAACTAAAAGCTATGTGTATGATTCCCCCAATGGGATAATATAGTAATGTTGAATATGTGTATGTGCCCAAAATGGTTAGATAGTAGCAACTATGGATTTATGTGGAGGACTTGAGTCCTATAGTAATCTTTGAACACTTGAAAAGAACAAGTGAAGAATGTGTGTATGATAAAATAAACTATACTAAAATAGATAACATAATTATTATCTATAAAATAGAATAAATATAAACATGAAAATGCATACAATATGAAATTTGCATTCTCTGATCAATATTTGAATGTTTTTTGTATTTTTGAATATATTATGATGTTTTTGTGTTTTTTGAGTATAAGCTATGTACAAGTAACATGGAAATGGTACCATATACAAAGATCAAAATAAGATAAACTATGTACAAGTAAAATTTGATAACATACTACTAAATGATGAGTCTCACAATAGACTCACTATTAGGGTAACTTATATCAAGTAAATGAATAATGACCACATGTGGTGTGTATGGAAGTATCTAAGATCTATAAAATAGATGTACTAGATAATATATAGTTTAAGCTAACTTCAAAGTGTGGTCATGAATACATGGAGCTATCTGAACTAGCTTGTGAACTATAGGGCTCTTGCGGACCCATATGGTGGAATAATTTATAACTAGCATGGATAAGCTATGTGGAGTGTTGAAGGGATTTAATAATAATGATTTCGGTGTGAATGGGGTAGAGAGAGGCTCTTTATAACTATATATTTTAGATAAATATCATGATGTCAATATACCAAGTGAAGTATAAGTGTAATAGTATACAAATTAATGTTGGACATGTTGTCAATCATGACACTTTGAATATGATGATGATCAATGTAAGCTCTATAAAGACTGCATATAAATCTAAGTCATCCTCAATTATCTCCTTTTTTGAGAAAGTGATAGGAGGCCTAGTTTGTAATTTAATAGGATACACACCAATTATATTATTCAAAGGGTGTGTGTCTATTATATGATTATAATGAGATGATTGTAGTTGATGTGCCTAATAAGTATAATGAACACCTAAAGTGTCTATTATCTCATTATCCATATGATTATCAAATAGATAATAAATTATGTTAATTTATTTTTATTGAATTGGATATGATTTAGGTGTTTCTAAAGGATTTATTAAATCAATGATATTATCCTCTATTAAATCTTGAATATTATGTTGTAAGTTGATGCATATATTTTTAGTATGTCTGGTAACCCTATGATAATTTTAAAATGCATTAAAATAATAATTATTTGGAAGAGGCCTAGTCATATAAATATATTTTATGGGAATGATATATATGACATTATATTCCAAAAGTAAATGGAGTACACAAGCTAAAAGTTTAGGAAGATTTGTAAAACATCTCTTTGGAGAAGCTGATAAAACTAGATGAAGAGATGAGTATGATGTTAACTATAAATTTTTTCTCATTCTTATTTTAATTGGGTTTCACCTTGTATGGTGGATTTTTTAACTCTTATTAGTGGATTATAACATAGATGTGTATTTTAACTTACCCATGGAGTGAAGTTTGACTTCCCATTCCTTCACTATATGGTATAAATCTGTAAATGATGGAAACATTTTAAATAATATAAATACATGTAATGTTTGGAATAATTATTTCTTGAATATGTCCTAGAGATCTCTATCTACCATGGGGATAGTCATATTTGATAATATGGTTTTATATTTTTAATACATATTCAACTATTAGATCATTATATTTTTTATTTAGTTAGGCAACTTGAGCATAAAAAACTTTGTCACTAATGTATATTAAAAAGTGTGCCAAACACATATCTACAAGTGGATTAAATATTATAAAGGAGTGATTAAGAATATAATAAACCATTTTAATTCATAATAATTTAAAATAAAAGGAAAAAAATTAGTTAGGATCTAGTTATTGGAGACATAGTCCAAACGTGCTACATGAAAAACACATATATGGTGTTCTGAGTCACCTTTTCCATCATATAGAGTATGCATGGGTGTCATAAATATAGCTGTCAAATAATTTGTCACTATATGTTGTGACAAAGGTTTATTTAGGATCTTATGAGAATCTAAGGCATGATATGGTCTAGTGGCACCATAACAAATATATAACACCTTGGCCTACAGAGAATGGATCTTTGGCTTAAGGGATTATACATCTAGAGAGGAGGGATGTGTATGGCCATTGGAGGTTTAAACACGTTAAATTTGGATATTTTTAGTAGGTTTTTATAGAATATAAGTTTCACCCATAGTAGGTATAATAATACTAACATTTATGGGGTTACATGATTGACCTAGTGATGTGTTATTTATTTACAATATTTCTTGAAAAATCTATGCATTATCATGAGGTTATTCTTGAAGTCTATCTTTAAAATTTTATAAGATCCCATCCTTATTTATTATAATATTGTGATCATGGAGGGGGTGTGTTTTTCTTGATTCCTTTCTTATGTATCATCAAGATCTTTATTGTATTTCTCATGTTGTAATGTATTATCATAAAAGTACACATAATCAGGATGTGAAGGATCAATTAGGGGGCTTGTAATTGGTCCTTTATCCATGGCATAAGCTAGAACAAAAGGAATCTATTTATGATCATTAGGATTACCAATAATCCTAAAACTTCATATTAAAGGAAGAAATATAAATTTTTGAGATGGCATGTGGTAAACAAAAATAAAAAGTGATACTAAAATAGAATATATGAAATCTAAAAATCCTAACACAACAAATGGAAATAGGAAAAAGAATGATAAAAATTGTAGAAACATTTAGGGATAGAGTTTGGATTATATTTGAAGTAAGTCGGGTTCACCAAATTATTTAATTATTTTGGGAATTATGGAGTTTAAAACCTTAAGTAGATAAAGGAATTGAGTAATAAATCAAGGAATAAAATGGCTTGATACATTAGACTAAACAACTTAAACATGATTTGAATAAGGGAAAGGAAACTAAAATTTCCCTAATTGAGAAGGAAACTAACCATGAAAATAAACCAAAAAAATCTAAAGACCTTATGCCAACACAAAATGCTAAAAATACCCCTCAAAAGAAGTATAATACCAAACTAGCACCTCTAAAAGGACCGAGACCATGAACCTGTGGAAAGAATATGCAGGAAGTGTTGAAGGCAAAATAAAAGGCAAAATCTAGAGAGATCTATATTTATGTTTTATTTTTGGTCATGATATTTATTATTTATACTATTTTGTCATTATTTATAGTTTTCATTATTTTTATTGATGGACTTATGTGATATAAAACTTGTAGTGGCTTGGTTTCTTGACTTTGGGTCCTATTTTTAGTCAAAAATTGATGGTTGTTGGTCCTTCTAAAAATATCCTTATTTACCCAATCTAATAAAAAATAAACCAAGGATTAAATATATCAATATCAATAAACACTGATTTGTATAATAATTTTTTTTTCTTAGCCTATAAATAAAAATGAATTACAAACAAGGTAATTAGGTAGAAAGTATGACTAGAATAAACAAGTGGCAAGTTGAAATGTGGTTCAAAAATAGTTCAGGGTGTTGTCAATATGAAATATATGTCATAGTCCTTTATAGAGAGTAGAATGGTCTCTTTTCCAATAACACACTATGATAGTGTCCTCCTATGCCATGATAATGACCATGATTAAATAAAATAATGATTTTTTGGGAGGATGTTCACCTTATTCTTAGAATCATGTGCCTATATGAACAAGTATTGAATTATTATCTATTTTGTGTTTTTGATTGATCTCGATGTGAAACCCTAATCCTCCATTCTTACTAGGGTTTTGAGTAACATAAGTATAAGTAGAGTGGCATTAGTAGGGTAGGTTAGACATGACCTCAAAACCCCATGTGTTGAGCATTTACTACATACCGATACCTAAAAAGGGGATCAAGCTTGATGTAGTTTTCCCAATCTAAGTGTTGGTGTAAGTGGAAATGAATGCTAATGTAAATTATGGGTTAAATTATTTGAGTGTGTATTGAGACTAGAAACCTAAGTAATCTAAGCTTTGGTTTGTTGTATATGGATGTATGAATAATTAGGGTAGGATAGGGATCAATGAACTTGATTTTCACAACTATTTGTGAGTTTATTCATGAGAATTGCATCTATTTTCCATTTAGTGGATAAATTAATGAGAGTGGTATTTATATAATGTTTTGGGGATTTTTGAGACATGAAATGTGTCTAGGCTAACCTTAAAATGCTTTAGGAAGTGGAAATATATTCATTAGGGGTAAATAAGGATGAGGATAATTATCATTTTCCCTTTGCCAATAATATAATGTGATATAAACCAAAATGGTTGTGTTATTGTCTAAGTGGCTATAATGGGTGGAAAAGGGTCCTGAATGCCTAAGTGATTACTAAATGATAATTTTATCTAGTCTAGATATGGGTTATATGTGGATAAAATATATAAAAGGATCAAAAGAGGCACTAAGATAGGCACATGGATAAGCTAAGGAGAGGGTGGTCTCAAGTGATGCATTACAATAAAATGACATTTTAGATGACTATAAAGATAATGAAATGTTTTGATGATGTAAATTATGCATGAAGTTTTTGAAAGGTTTCATGATGACAAATCACAAGACAAATATTTTTAGCATGTTTTAGGTATACAAAGTGGGGATTTTTAAAGGTTTGAATAATTATTGAGAATAAAAAGAGGTTTTAATCATTTCTAAGCCTACTTATAGGCCTTTAAACAATGTTTCCAATATTTTTATGATCTCAAAGACACTTATAGGTCTATATAAGGGTTTTCATGTGATGAATACAATATAAATAAGTTTTCAAACATCTAAAATTATTTAAGTATTTATCTAAATACTCAGATAAGTCTTCTTCAAACTAATGAATGATTTAAGTTACTTGATGAACATCTAAAAAATGTGAAAAAAGTTTGAAACTTCATCCTCAAAAACTATAACCTCCTTCAACTGATTAAAATTGATGAAACATGTGCAAGGCTCTATGTCAAGTGAGTTATCATATCGTAATGCTTGTTTTGGTCACAATTAAGACCTATTTTCATGTAGAATACCTAAAAATGGATTTAAACATTAACAATGAGTTAAGCTCAGCTATATTCTATCCAAGATGCATGCCTAAAGTAAAGTGGAAAGT
This sequence comes from Torreya grandis, assembly GCA_037957365.1. Taxonomy (NCBI): domain Eukaryota; kingdom Viridiplantae; phylum Streptophyta; class Pinopsida; order Cupressales; family Taxaceae; genus Torreya; species Torreya grandis. Next base: position 154,947 of record JARHVA010000459.1, read on the forward strand.
TCAAGGACCTTAATGGCATGAAGACCAAGGCTATTTCAAGAACAAGCCTTCTCAAGGAGATAACTAAAACAAAAATAGGGTGACTTAACCTCCACTATTTCAAGCATCCAAGTTGGTCTACATGAAATAATTATGAAGCATTGAAAAGACTTAATGATTTCAAATTCTTGGTCTCTTCTCATATACATTATTAATTAATGTAATAAATGGGAAGTTATTACTATTTTTTCTCACATTGGCTTATAGTTTCTACATATATGATTATTTATTAGATGAATTAAGGATCCTTATATATGGCATAGTAAAATTTTTCCCTTTTGAGGTTTATAATAATAGATTTGTGCCTTCAATTAAATAAAGAATTGATGTTTTCCTCTTTCATACTATCAATTTTATTGAATATTCTATGATTTTGAATTGTCAATCTTAACTTTTGGATATTTTCTTCCATTTTGATGTTGTCCAATCATCCTTACATTCTCTTTTATAGGTTTTATGATTTTTAGGTTTCCTACCTCCATGAAAAATACTTATGTAAAGGTTGGGAAAGTTGTATATTTTGTAAAATTTATGCTATTTTACATCACTCATAAATATTTATTGTGTTATTTTATCAAGTTAAGGAGCTCTCTAAACTTGGTTCATCACAATTTTTTCAATTTAAATTACTTATATTCCCTTTTACATGATGAAATCATAGTTATAGATGTGAAAAAGTCCATTTATATTAGTAATTTATTGTTTCAATATTATCTTATAATAGGTGCACATAATTTAGGAAGGAAGTTGACCTTATCCTAAGGTTTATCCAAAGGATCCAAGGTCCCACACATTGGAGATGTTACCATTGTTGCATATAATCATCTTATCGATCAAACAAGTTCAAGATACATGTGAAAACAAAACCTTCCCTCCATAAAAAAGTTGATAAAAAACTTCCAAATGAATCCCTAGTCCCTCATATAATTGATATTGAGTTTGGTAGAATTAATCCTATGATAACCTATAATGGATCCATTGATCCTTCTCTACATCTTAAGACCTTTGTTAATATTTATAAAGAATGAATTATACTTAACACCTTTGCATATACCAAAAAAATATTCAAAATATTAACTAGTGATGCTTTAGAATGGTACAATTAACATAGATCTAGTTCCATTACTAGCTTAGAAGACCTAGTTAGTGCATTATTTTGATAGTTTCAATCTATTGAATTAATTAAAAATAATTTATCTAGATTTAACAATTGTAAGCAATCAAAAAATTATAATGTTTGATATTTAATTAAGCATTAAAAAACCTTAGGTAACAAATTTGAGCATAATATGACTGAAACCCACTTCTACCTCTTTAATACTACATTAAACACTAGATTACAATACATTATTATGTCCTTAACTCCAAAATTCTTGGAGGAAGCCTTCAACCAATATAAATGACATGATCATCTCCTAGTAAAATTTGATCCTTCCTAGCCTAATAAAGGAACTTAAATGCTTATGAGTCCTAAGAATAAGTATGATATAGATGATGGTGTCATGTATAACTATAACCCTAATAGAACCATCCATGATAACATGCAAACAAACACTCTCCCAACCAATAACATGAATTATATTAAAAATTATTCTTCCTCTATCACAAGTCAACACACGAATTCCATTAATATATTAACATTGATGAGTTTAAGATATGCCTATGTAGATCCTCACATAGATATGTTGATACTTACCATATTAGTAATAATAAGTAAAATACCTAACTTGTTTTGGGTTTCATGTTAATTGGGTTCATTCTCATGTCACTTGTAAGCAACTTAATAATTTAGCATTTTTTTCTTAGTCACAAATATGATCATGAAGCAATGATTAGAAGAATCCAAAATGCCTATGATAAGGTTACTTAGGTTAATGAACTAAATTATAGTGTGAAACATTAATAAAGTTAAAACTCACCTTGAAATTTATACAATCCCTCTCATAGATCATATTTAAAATTAGGAAGTTAATAATAAACTTTAAATCTCTTCCCAACCTGCTTCCAATGTTGTTTAATACAAACTTAAGCCTCAATGCTCCAATGATGCATAAAAATTGGTGAATATGAACAAAATGAAGTAATTTATTACATCTAGTGATCCTAATCTTATAAGGATCTATATTCATCTACCAATATATAGAATAATTTAGGGTTATCCTCCACATTGTTTTTTTAGTTGTGCATATGATAGAATCATCACTTTTATCCATCTTGATAATAAAATATTAGTTACCAAACTAATAAATTTTTTATTTATCTGAATATATTGGATAAATCAATATAATTCTTGGTGTTTTAAGTTATATTGACAAAATCAATATAATTTACATATGATCCTAACATATTATCCAACTCAATACAATATTTCATTTCCAGTTCAAGTCTAATTACATTGGCCAACTTGATATAGTCTATTTAAATTGTATCGACCACCTTGATGTATTGTATTTTTGTGCCAAGTTATAATTCTAATATATGATATAACTTAATATCATCTATTTATGATGCTTTATTATCAAAAAGATACATTGATCAAACTAATTCTCTTACCTTATCCTACATATATTTTATATGTAGTGTTGATTCCACAAACTTTACATAAAAATTAGGTACAATCATGTTTTGATTCATTTAAAATCATATCTAATTAGTTTTAGAACTTTCTTTACTCTTTGCAATCCTATCTAGTTCACATTAACTTTATATGAGTGGGTTTCCATAGAATATATTTTTAGAATCCCCTCTTAAATTATATTCTATGATCTTATGACGACTTATCCATGACATAAAAATAATATTATGTGGTTATTTATTGACATGAACATTTCTTGAGCACCACCTATTGGGGAAGAATTTTCCTTTCTTGGGTTTTAGGAAACTATCATGCAATAATGTGAAGATATGTATATATATGTCAATTTCATAATCGATAAAGCCTTAAATCTAAAAATCCCTATGATCCAAAAAAAAACCTTCTTAATGCAAATGAGTTTCCATTATTTATTAAAATTCAAATGGGTGACATTTAAGTGAAGTGAGCCTCGATTAATTAAGGTTTATATACCTATTTAACTTATTTATATTTAATATATTTTAAATGCAACCTTAAATATAATCATAGCACATGCCAAGGATACAACCCAAGATAAATTCCTTCATTGGTATTTTTTTGGATTATTATCATAGTACCACTTGATGGGGTTAAGGTGAAGGTTATTATATTTAAATTTTATATTTCTCATAAAAAAATTCTTATACATCATTTTTCTCATTGAGTTAGGGTTTTATCATGTTATTCATGATAATTCATGAAGTTTCCTTATATGGGTATCATCTGTATGGTACAAGGTGATACCAAACCTATGAATTTTACAATTTCAAGAACATAATGTCTATAAATATCTACCCTTAAACCATTACCTATTATCCAATTCTATAAATACCAATATTTTAACTTTCTCATCAATTACATTAAAGTTTATCATGGTAATAGTTGTCACTCATCACATGAGGGCCATAAACTCTTCTACATACCAATGCATGATGTTTTATTACATGAGAACCATCTATAAGTTACAAGGTGATACCAACCCTTGTAATTTCTATAAATTCCTAGAACATGTTGTATATAAAAAAGTAAATTTTAATTTTTACCTCATATACCATTTTGAAAACTAAAATTTTAACTATCTCATCAATTCAAATAGAGGTTATAGTGGTCACCTTTAACTTGTGGTCAACATATCACAAAAAGTACTTGAATATAACAATAATGAGCTTTATGAGATTAACCTAGAAATAAAAAATTGGAACTTCCTCCTAATATCATTGCTTAATTTTTACCAACATTGTGACCATGTTAACATAAAATTACAACTGACAATTTTATCACTTCTATGATTATTATTCAAAACCCCTATTTTCATAGATATTCTAACCACATAGTGGTTGAATCCATCAATTTGGATTTAATCAATCTTGATTATGATGATGATTACACCTAATACAACCCATAAATATTTGGTTATGCCCAAGACAAGGATGTGAAAATCCTACATTACTATTCTTCCTATTAAAATGAGTGTAAATTTTACAAAATTGTTATGTCCATCATAAGACAAACACCAAAAATTCATGAAATAATATAAATCAATGAAAGCATTAGATAAAAATAATACAAGATTATCACATGTATCATGACTCTTTAGATTAAAAGTCTCTAACTTAATTTTCTAGTATAATAACTCTATTCCATAGTGATTACCTCAACCACTAGATCTCTATACTCTTATATACATAAAAAAGGATGCTAGAGATAGGATTTAAAGAGTATTTAACTTGAAGAATAAGTGTAACTCAAATAAATTTTTGGAAAAAGTATTATTAGAGATAATAATTTAATATTAATAACATATTTCAATCAAGTCAATAAATTTATTGATAGTCTTCTCTAATAACATTTTGTGGATAATTGTGCAAAAATTAGTGATTATCCATGAATCATATTTTAATGAATATTAAAAGTGCATCTTAAATACATACAATAATGTATGATTTATTAAATACAATAACATTCCCCCTTAAGATGTACTTTGATGAAGGGAAGGATGGAGTAATAACTAAGCTATCATCCCTTTAATACACATTCCTTCCCTCCCAAAAGTTTCCTAAGTTATAAAAAATGGGCCTTAAGCAAGGGATATGTGAATATATATGGAACCTAGTCTTTTGTTTGAGAAAAAATATCAATGACCTAATCATTTCTTTGTTTCCAAATATAACACATATGAATCTCAATGTGTTTTTTGTGTTGGTTCTTGTATGAGTTATGCTAGATGTGAATAACACTATGATTATCACACCAAATAATTAAGTATGAAATTATCTAGGTTTGACTTGAAACTTCTCCTATCAAACAAATCTAAAATCAGAGAAGGTAAATCAGATAGATCCCATTTATACTTAATGTAACTAAATATAACCAAATAGATCTACCATACCTAGAAAGAGGAGAAATTATGACACAACATCAATAAAAAGGGTTTCAAAGCCTCTAAGAAATAAATATAATGAAATAATCATAATTAGGTCTTCTAATATTGTAATTAATATAACCTAGTATTGTCCAGCTAGAAACAAAAATAAGGTGAATGGTTAAAAATGAACTAAAAAGGGTAAGGAACAATAATAATAATAATAAAATGAGGTCTTAGGTCACTTAAGGTGTAAAAATTGGTAAGTTTGAAAAACCCTATAGACACACTAAGAATAAGTGTATAGGATATTCAAATAAGGAGTTATATATTCATTCAAGATATTAATTATGTAACTTATATATATTAAATGAAATAACTTGGGTTAAAATATAATTGCCTTAAATAATACTACCAAACCTTAATATTCCCCTTGGCCAATGGTGCTTTGCAAAATATTTTTGTGGTTTTAAGGATAACAAAGGTTTAATCAAGATCTAAACTAAAAGGACTCATAATATTACATCCAAGACTCAAGAAAATATTTTTCCCTCCAAGATAAGATCTAAGTAATGGCTTCTCAAAATGTAGATTTAAGTAGAATTATGGGCTATAATAGTGTAAAATTGAATGGTCCTCTCTATTTCATTAAAATGGGGGCTTATATTTATAGTGGTGAGTGATATTATATGTTATGAAAGTTTAAACTAATGATATAAATCAACTTATATGTAATTAAAAATATGATGATTTACCTTGAACAAGGTCAGCCAGCACTGAGTTAGTTACAAAGTGTATATCATAACTATTAACACTAACTAGTTACCACTACACCAAAAGATTAAACTGTTAGTGAGGGTGAGACCAGATAGGTTATAGATTATGGGGGAGCCTGAAAGTAGGGGTTGAGGTTCTCAGAGTGTTAAAAAATCCCCCCTAGCTGAGAGGTCTAGTTTGGACACTCTGAGAGGTCCAGTGGACACTATCTAACCACAAGGCAAGGGAGACTTTTGAGGGTGAGAATCAAACCCCTCCCTAATAGAGTCACCAGTTTGTTAACACTAACCAATTTTGACTACACCAAAAGCTCAAACTATTAGTGAGGGTGAGACCAAAGAGGTTATAGATTCTAGGGGAGCTTGAAAGTAGGGTTTGAGGTTCTCAAAGAGTCAACAGTTTCCCCCCTAGCTGAGAGGTCCGGTTTGGACACTCAAAGAGGTCTAATGGACATTATTCAACCATGAGGCAAGGGAGACTATTGAGGGAAAGAATTGAACCCATCCCCAGTGGAGTCACCAGTTTGTTAACACTAACCAGTTACCACTACACCAAAAGCTTGAACTTTTAGTGAGGGTGAGACCGGAGAGGTTATAGATTTTGGGGGAGCCCAAAAGTAGTGGTTGAGGGTCTCAGGGAGTCAACAGTTTCCCCCCTAGCTGAGAGTTCTAGTTTGGACACTCTGAGAGGTCCAGTGGACACTATCTGACCATGAGGCAAGGGAGACTACTGAGGGTGAGAATTGAACCCCTCCCCAATGGAGTCACTAGTTTGTTAACACTAACCAGTTGCCACTACACCAAAAGCTCAAACTGTTAGTGATGGTGAGACCAGAGAGGTTATATATTTTTGGGGAGCCCAAAAGTAGGGGTTGAGGGTCTCAGAGTTCCAAAAATAACTTTTAAACTAATTTGACCTTAGCCAAATTAGTTTTAAAATTGGTAGGAATCAAGAAATACTACATTGAACTAGGTTGATATAGTCAAAAATATGGGTCTTGGTATAGTTAAAGTTTATAAGGAGGTATATTTATTGGGATATCAAGAATGAGGGAGTTTTAGTGGATATATGAATGATATATTAAACACTAATTCCTCTCATGAAGCATCAATGGTATACTCACCCATTTTTAGGTGCACCCTTTAGGTCCTACACTAGGAGAGATTGAAACTTGGTAGGTCACTACAAGAGAGAAAGTGTTAGTAAATGATAAAGTTTTAAAATATTATGTGTATACTTATTCCCCACTTAAAAATAGTCATGAGTCATGTGAGTGTAACATGGTATGGTACTTTGAGAAATAAAAATAGAAACACACTAACTAAAATGAAAATATATATTAGAAAGTGGAAAATAAATGAAATTAAATAATTTTTAAATACATCACTTTACTAACTTTATTTTTATTAAAGATAAGTTACATGTGAAAAATTTGAATAGAGGAATATAGAGTATGAAACAAGACACATAACTAAAAAATTTAAAAAAAATAGATCATTTTGGAAAAATATGGTGTTAACACTAAACAAATTCTACTTTTTCTTGATTCTAAATCTTTTTTTTGGTTTGTGAAAAGGAATTAAAGAAATAAAGTTATGATAAAAATATAGAATTTATAAGTAAATAATTGAAGGTTTGCAATTTTCTAAATTTTATTATAAAAAGGGTGAATTACTATTGATTTGTATGTTTAATCTTTGGAAATCAGAAATTTGTGTCTACAAATTTATCAAAGATAGAGATGATAGCCTAATCTTAAGGAGTTAGACAATTTGGATGATGAATTGCAATGATAGGTAGTTTATTCTAGGTATGAGGTACATTTATTGTTAGTTTTGAGATTATTTTTAATTAAAATGTACTAGGTTAGGAAAAATAGTAACCATGGAAAGTCCTTATAGCATAATTTTTCTCATAAAATGTAGTAATAGAGTAAAAAATAAGATAGGAAATGGGTAGGAGACAAAATGTCAAAAGGTAGGTCAAGGGTATTTATTATATCCTAGTGAAAAATCACCACCTAAATAAGATGGTATCATCTAGGTACTGAGGTTATAGACCTAGGTGTCCAATCAACAAGGGCAAGTAGATGGTCTATGATTATTGATGCAATTTATACAACAAACTATACAAAGAGGGAAATCTCATGCTATGGGTAGTGTAATATGTCCTCATGATGTATCATAGCCTTAGAGATATTTTTTAACTATGTGTCATGTTGTATCATGATGTATCTTTTTTTTTGAGTTGCACGCACATATCAAGTTGTGTTTCATTATTACTCACTGATGTTATCTATTTTATGTATTTTATTTATATCACATGTGATTATGATTTCTTATACTATAGGAAAAACTGTAATTTACATTTTATTATTTCGTATAAAATTTGAGCAAATGCATGTTTTAAAAGAATGATAAATGTAAAATGATAAAAAATTATATGTAGATAGAATGTATTAGAAACAATAAATGAATGTAAAACATAACACAAATAATGATATATGTATATAATTTTAAGTAAATGAGATCAAAATGATGAGTTTCAATCAAAATATGTAAATTATGAATAACAAAAACCAACAATATTAATAAATAAGTAATGAAAATAGGGGAAAACTCATAGAGAGTGAAAATTTCAAATTTAGTGTTTATGATAGCATGTAGAAATTATGACCATCAAGTGACATGACTGGTTCTATCCAAGGTCTTACATTGAAAATCACAAATGAAAAACCAAAGGTCTACAAAGAAAGTGTGATGAAAGATGTGATTATTTAGAAGTGATATCCATCAAGAGGAATATCAGGGATAAATAGGAAGTGGAAAAAAAGAGGCAAAGTACTACATAGGTGATATATAAATCATTATAAATGATGAATAACACTAAACAAGTACACCAATGCAAATAATTATTGGCATCAGGGACCTAAGATACCCTAATTAGTTAATACAGATCTTGGGATAATGAATGAAGTATATAGATCATGAAATAAAGGCTATATGCAACAAAATTAAAAATTGACATATATTCCCACAACATATTCTTCATTCCTTAGGATCCCTTATAGAGCTATTGGTCTACTATGATATAATGAAACTTCTTATCTAAATCTACTAGCATACTACTCCCCAATAGACCTTAGATATATTATGAGGATAGCTACGAAGTTTGAGATTTGACTAAGAATAGGAAATATGCCAAAAGATCATGTTTTTATCATGATTTAAATTTTAAGGTTGTAATTGCATTTGATAGCTACCCTTTATTTTATTTTATGACAAAAAAATTATTTTTTTTATAGATTTTTATGTTCCTCTTATATATGAATTTGGATAACCAATCAGGAGTTAAATAAGTGAGAAAAAATAAGAGAGGTTACACTTGGTTTCTAAAGAATAGTACTAAAGATCATGGTATCAAAAAGTTCTTAGACTTTATCACAACTAAGTGTGTAATATCAAAATTAACCCATGTATGATTCTATTTAATGGAAAAAGGAAATATGAAGATAATATTCATTTAATGAATGGTATAATGATGGATATACTCAAAGTTGATTGAAAATATGTAAGGTAGTGTAATGGAAAATGGTATGGACTATATAGAATATATCCAAATCAATTAAAGGCTATACTATCTTGCCAAAGAGATATCAAAAGTACCTATGAAAATAATGAGCATCTAAAAAAGAGGTAAGATAAGGAAATGAAATTGAATCATGATAAAAAGGAACCAAAGGTGTTATTTAACTTGTAATATTTAAAAATAAAAATATATGAAGTATAATGATAGAAACCATAATATAAAAATATTATAAATGTAAGAAAATGTAAAAAAGTATAATGTTGTAAATAAAAAATATAAACATAATATAAATGAGATAAAAACCACAAGGCATCACCAATTCTCATAAAGAAATGTAAATATCAAATATAATCATACGATGATGTGTAGAATAATATGATATGTCACACAAAGATGTGCTCACAAATGTTGATATATATCCTAACATACATCCTCAATAATATATGTTAAGTCCTACTTTAAATAACATATATCTCTGATCATGATGATATTATATATATTCATAGAGATTCATGTGAGGAATTATTAACACATTAGCTCTATATAAAAAGTGAGAGAAAGAAAAGAATAAAGAGGTGGACATGGTACCTCCTATGAGGGATAATTAATATGTACTGGGATATGGATAATATGCTATAGTCTATGATAATGCATCAATAATAAAATATCAAGCCTTCACTTGAGAATGGTCTTGATGATGCTACTACAAGGTGAAGGTTTAGGATGTGGAAAATCATGTAAATTTTATAAAAGTATTCTACATATGTCTATATGATGTGTAATAAGTTAATTCTAAAGGAAATAGACTTCCCCATGTTTGGTAATATATTATTAATATATATTAGGAGGTGGTAAGCAAATATTGTTATAAGTATGTATTATTTAAAGATAAACCACATCAATGTACTATCAAAATTGTTAGTAATGTATCAAAGTATACATAGTCATGTTATGGAAACACCAAGTGTGTATAGGAGTAATTGAGTGATTATGTATACTCTCTCTACTAGGAAAAGAGATATATGTCTATTTATGTGCTAATAATATTTAGTATGATTGATAATATTTATCCTAATGACTAGATATTTTATGAAACTCACAACATGGATCATTTTCCCATCATCTAGATGGAGAATCAATTTTTAACATGGGTAAAGCTTCATCAAGTAAATAATCATTATCCATGAATCTATGATTAGGATCCTAAGGATGATCTATAACTTTTAGAGATAACTTTGGTACATTTTAGAGAAATTTAGTCAACATCTATATAGGAAGTTTTATTTAAGGACCATAAAATATAAAAACCTTTTAAGTTGTTGTCATGGAATGATCCAGTAGCATACCCCTAAGAGGCTTATATGTGTCTAGTGTAAAATGGGTAGATGTTAGTATTTGATCCATGTTAGACATTTAAACATTAATAGAAGAATAAATAATGCCAAGTGTAGTAAAAGAAGAAGGGACTACACATACCAAGTGAATGTTATGAACATGTAAATTAGACTCATAAAAGTGATGTAAATAAGATTGGTAATGAATAATTCTTAAATACGTAACTTTATCATAACCAAATAATAATGGGTCATATAGGAATTATCCATCATCATGATTAGGGATATGAAAATAATTCACGCATCAATGACTTTATTAGTTGAGGAAGGATAAGGAAGGGGTTATTTGGGTGCCACTATGGTAGTGTAATGTCATTAGTTGTATTTTTATGAGACCTAGGTATTAAATAATTGGTTAGCTAATTAATAATTACAAGAGAGATATTTGAGGTTTTAATCTGTACAATGATATCATCAAATTCATCATCATTAGAATCTAATAGGTTAGTAGGTATGTTACCCACAAGTTTCTAGTATCTTTTGTAACCATGATTAGAATTGATGAGATAATTATTAAAAAAAGGTAATGCTAAGAAAAGTTTTAAGGGTAGGTATTTTAAAAACATAGTGATCTTGGAATTGTTCAAAATTTGAAGGATTAGTGTCTACTCAATTCTTATATATAAAATCTTTATGGGTAAATTTGATACACTAGAATGTGTAAGAATTTATATCTCTCAATCAATGTTTCCAAGTTTGATTAAGTAAAATGTTAAAAGATAGATGGAGATTAAAAATCATGACCTTAACTCTAACCATGATAATGACTATGATTGCATTATGAATATCCAAATGACCTAATCCTTGGAATTTGGCCTCAATAATATCCTTGGCATGTATTTTGGGTAGATTTAAGATTTCATTATGAATATCCAAGAGTCATAATCAAGTCAATGTAAGTAACACAAGTTTTAGATCCTTCATTGATCAAGGCATGCTTGACTTGAATATCACCCATTCAGACAATAATGAATAATGGAGGATCATCCATGTGAATTGATATTTCATCTAAATTTTTGAAGCAATGGAAAATTTAAGTGAGAGACGATTTTCTATAATTTAATCAACATTTAGATACATTCACCCACATTATTGAAGGATACTATGCTAAAACCCAAATAAGCTATCTTCTTTCCCCACATGTGGATGTTAGGGGATGTTCATTTATAATAAAATTTTCATTAAATGATTATTATGATGAGGGGAATTCCTAATGAGTTATAAAAAAATAATTTGAGATGGGAGATGAGAAAGTTTAGTTATAATATCCCTTTCATCATATCTAGTTAAAACTATATCAGATAATGGTGCATAATGTTAAATCAATTCAACTAAAGGAAGAGTGAAATTCAACTTAAATTTATGATGATAGGAAGTATTCTATTTTTAATTAGTTGGTATAGGTTGGCCAAGTTGATGAAACTATATTAAGGTGGTTGATACTGGGTGTGGCATAGTTGTATTAAAAATTAACTCCCCTGAGGTAGTTTATGTTATGAGTGTAGATGTAAGAACATAAGTAGATTGATTCATGGTTTTTAAATCAAGTATTTATGAGTAGGGAGAGGATGATGGTATTATATTAGTAATTTTTTTAGTAATGGAAAAGTAATAATAATCCAATTATATCATTTTGTTTGATATAATTTGGATAAATGGTAAGGGAGTGGAGTTTTTAGCAATGAAATTAGGAGTATGAGGTGTTTTTAAATGTTTAATATCCATGAAATGATATGGGTAAGTATATTGACTAGTGAGGAAAGTAATGAAATTATAATGTGGATAAGGATTAATATATGATACTACATGCTTCATTTTATTCATGTTAATTACATTTTCATCATTAGTTATGGAATGAGGGTTAATTGAAGTTTGCACAACATTTGAGGTAGGAAGTTGAGTAGTATTATATTGATGATTTAGAACTAGATATTTATATATAGTAAGGTGAACATTATCTTGGTTAATAGCTTCATGATTGAATTTGAAATCATGATATTTGAATACCTTTTCATATGCCTATTTATGTTCACAAATCATAGTTCCATGATCAAAATTGGGACCAAGGAGAAATTAAAGAGGAAAGTTCCTAAGTTTCCTACATGTTTCATGAAAATTTCCCCAACTTACATGATACCAATAGAATTTGTGTGGATCTAACCAATGTTTGGTAAGGTAAGTAGGTTCAAGTTATCATTCTAAAGGTTTATGAATACATTTTTTGATTTATTCCATGGAGAGAGGTATATGAAGTTCAATAATGTTTATGTAAGATGATGCTGAGGGAGGTGGTTAGGAGGAAATTTTCATTAAAGTTGAGGAATAATTGGCCTTGATAGGGCTTGTAAGAATAATATAATGAATGGTGTGTATATAATCAAATTTTTTTATAACACTACCAATATTATAATGTTTGTTTTTAGATTTCATAAGCATGCATGTTCCTATTAGAGGTTGGGAAGTTTCAAATTATCCTATTAGTAAATCTTGAAATTTTGTCTGGTTAAGGTATTCTTAAAAATATTTTGGAGAGAGATTCATAACATGATATTGGTTTTTGGGATGAAGTGTATTAGTGAATAAATGGTGGAGGTTATCTTTTAGCATGTTGTGTTCAACTTTGTTAGATGTGGATTTCCACCTTTTGATCAAAACTTGAGAATTTTTATAATCTACCTATTTATAATTTAAAAAATGAGCTAAACTATTTTTAGGTAGATCATTATTTTAAAATTTCAAAGCCAATTCATTAACTAGGTCTTATAAACTATAGATATTGTTAGAATTAAGTTTACTGTACCAATCTAAAGCATCACTTGAAAAGGTTTTAGCTAGAAGTTTAGTTGTGTCAAAGTTATTTAGCTTATTCTAATATTCTTAGAGGTTAATAAAAGATTTCAAATTTAAATCATGATCAATATATCCATTGTAAGTGATATTAAGAATAATATCACCTATGTCTATATTTACAATTTGAGGGATTGATGGTTTATTTTAAATATGCTTAAAAACCTTATTAATAAGTGTGGGTTGAGGAATAATATTACCATATGCATATCTAAGGGGACGTGGGTGTGGGAATTTATATTTTACACACCCCATTAAGTTTTTTTAGGGTGATTTTACAATTGCATCATTTTTTACTAGGATTACTTTGAAAAGTATCCATTTGATTTATATCTTGCAATAAGATTTGATTAGTATTTAGAGTTTGTTGACTAGTGGTGGTGTATTTAGATTTACTAGGGGTAACATTAATGTGAGTAATAATATGATCAATTTTAGGAGGCCCACTAGAGGAAAGACCCACCATGGTATTCACTATACCTAACATGGAAGAGGAAGGAAGAAAATAAGACATGTATTGAATTTACAAAAATATTATCAAAATGGTATGAGTAGGTGATGAGGAACATCCTATGTGGGGTCCTACCATGAGGTTATAAATTAATGTAGGATGATTTTCCTTATGTTTATGGTTTTCATTAATGAAAATGATTATTTAAATAGTGTATTCAATATTACTCTCATCTTAAATCATGGGCATGTATGGAGGATGGTTAAATGGAACTAGAGGTTGAGGATAATAGAGTGAATTATAATCAATTATTCCATTATTCACATGAATATTGATTTTAGCTTGAGTATTGATAATAATAAAATGAGATTTATGAGATTTATGGGAGTTAGTCAAATCTAACATATTATGTTATGTTATTTGTTCAAAATCATCAAATATGAACTACATGATGGATATTTAAAGTAAAAATTTGTATCAACCAACTTAGTAAAGCAGGTAAAATGTACTATATCAGCCATAGTTGATGTGGTCAATAAATTATAAGCATAAATAATGATAATAAAAATCTACTACATCGATCATGGTTGATGTATTTACACATAACAAAAGGTATATATAATACTATAGAAAGCTTGATTGATTTAGTTACATATACCAATAGGTAGAGATAACACTATATCAAGCTTGGTCGATGTAGTTACATAGATTGATAGGTAGAGATAACACTATATTGAGCCTACTAGATGTAGTCAATAAAGGATAGTTTGATAATACTATTTATAAACTATACTGGTTATGGAAAATACATTCTAAATACATATAGATAAAGGAAAAGTAAACTCAGTAGACTATATTGAACCTAGTTGATGTAGTATGTTCACTCATATGAAACTATATCGATGCTAGACAATGTAGTTGGAACACATACAATTTTTTTTTTTTGATGTTGACTAATACATTATATAATATGGAATATGATAACAAGAAACTAATTAGAAACTTGATTATTTTTTATAACTATTTATCAGAAATTAAGATCATGTAGAGGTGTTAAAAGGATGTAATTAATTTGTAGGCTCTCAAATATACTTACTTCTCCATTGAATACTATCAGCCAAATATTTCATAGCATTTAATATGAAAAAATTACTATTCCCATATCCAACTAAACTCAATTTCAAGGGTAATTTGAGAGTAACTTCTTAAATCTAACCACTAACTAGTGGACTACAAAATCAGATGGATGGTTGACTTCATAAGTTTAAATAAAAATATAATCCTAAGTGTTTATAATATACCATGAAGCATGTGGAAACTAAAATACATGTTTATATTTGTATTATGGCTATGATTATTTTGTAAAATCTATCACACCATAATGTATATGAAAAATAGACAAGGATTGTAGATAGAACACCACATACCACTTCATGAAAATAACTAAGTAGTTTGAAAACTATTGGAACACAATTTATATGGAAATCCAAATAAAGAGAAAATGAAAGTAAAAAATAAATTTACAACATTCAATAAACTTTAAAAAAAATGTAATTAACTTAAAATAAAATGTTAGATTAATTGGTAAAAAGGAAGATTAATTTTCCACACATAACTATATCAATGAAAGCCAATGTAGTTGTTCACATAGTCATATCAACATTGGTCAATAAACATTATGTAAATATTAATAAAAATAGGAAGAATAAACTAAATCAAATAAATTATATTACAAAGATGCAAATACAAAACTATATTGATCAAAGTCAATATAGTTTGATAAAGAGATAAATTGAATTTATAACTAAATTAGACTAGGCTGATATACTTGTCTGAGTAAAATAATTTTTGATAGAATTGAAAATTTAGATACAAAACAAAATCTAGTTGTTTAATGAATTTTACTAAAAATAAAGAAATCAAAACTATATTAGATTGGGTCGATATAGTTGGGGAGAAGATAACTTGGTAAGTAAAACTAGATCAGATTTAGTCGATATAATTGGCCAATTGAATAAAATAATGTAGGTGTAAGTGTAATACTAAATTGACCTATGTTGATGTAGCTTAATGGAAAAACAAAGAGGAATAAAAATTTATGAACCCACATTAATATATTTTCTTGAAAAAACTCATAGATTAGACTAGATAAACATTTGTCAATTTAGTCTATTGGAAAAAAATAAAGGAAAAAAATTGTATCAACTCACACCAATATATTTTGGTGAAAGATAAAAAATAATGGTTAGTTCACATCTAGTTTACCATGGTGTATGTAATGAGTTAGGATTTACCTGTACTTATCCTACCTAAGACACCATAATATGAAGAAGGTAAATCAAATAGATGCCATTAATACTTATGTATTAGGATATGACCAAATGAATTTACTAAACCTAGTAAGATGAGTATTTATGACATAAAATAAATAGATATGGTTCCAAATCATTTAGGCTATTAATTTAATGAAATATAATGAACTAGGTCTTATAATATTGGAAACAATCTAATCTAGTATTTCCAATTTATCAATATAAATAAGGGGGATGGTTAAAAAAGTAAAGAGTGTAAGGAACCATGGTAGGAAAATACAGGCCTAAGTCACCCAAGTTGGAAAAACTAAAAAATTTAAAAATAATATAGCCAAAATAATTATAATCCTAGAGGAAATTCAAATAAGGACATATATATTCATTCAATCTATTAATTATGTAGCTTATGTCTATAAAATGAAAGATCTAGGGTTATAATAAACTTAACTTAAACAAACTTGTAAGTCTCAATCTCCCTCTTGGTCAATGGTGCTTTGTAATATATTTTTATGGTTGTAAGGAACACAAAGGTTTAATAATGATCTAAGTTTAGAAGACTCGTCCTATTGCATCCATGACTCCACAAGACAAGTATTTTCCCTCCAAGACAAGATGTAAGCAATGTCTTTTGTAAATGTAGACTTAAGCAAAATTATGAGCAATGATAATATGAAAATGAATGTTCCTCTCTATTATATTGAAATTTGGACTCATATTTATAGTGGTGATTGATCCTAACCCTTACAAAAAATTTATTTGATGCAATTGGCTATCCTCTATGTAGTTAAAAATATGATGGTTTAACCTAAAACAAAGTTGGTCAAGGCCAATTTAGTTGTGAAGTGTCTATCACAATTTTTAGACTACATCGATCTATACTGTCTTAGTTTGAAAGTTGGTGGGAATTAATAAATAATACATCAAATCAAGATGACATAGTCAAGACATATGGGTCTTGGTATATTTTGGGGTTAAAATGAGGAATATTTCTTAGGGGATCAAATATGGGTGAAATGTAGTGGATATTTGTATGATAGATTAAATACAAATGTATCTCGTAAAGCACCAATGGTCTACCCATCCATTTGATAGTTCACCCTTTAAGGTGATTAATAATAAAGATTAATACTATACATGCCATTTCAAGAGAGCAAGCATCATTAAATGATAAAAGTTAAAATTATTATGTGTATACACATTATGTGTTGGGTTTTATAAAATATGAACATACAAATCATGAAATGAATCCAAAATAGCATAAGTATAGCTATGTTATCCTTTCTTCAGAATGGAACACCTATGATTATTTCAATAGTAAAAGAGGAATCAGGTAAGGTGATTCCATATCTCCCTTCCTATTTATAATGCTTATTGATACTCTTAGAAAAAATCTTCTAGAAGCCCAAAGAATAGGTATTATCCAATGATTTAATTTATAAATTGAAATTCCTCCCATGATTTATCAATAGTTCATGGATGACACTATTTACCTTGATATAACATTGATCAAAGAAGCCAAAGTAATTATAAGTATCCTTAAAAAATATGAAGAAGTGTCAACGCATAAAAGCAACTTTGATAAAATCACTACCTTCTTCATCAACACCTCACAATTTAGATAAACAAAAAGATGCCTATCTTCATGGGTAAGATGCTTATTCACTTATGGAATCTCCTAATAGAATGCTTCAATAAAAATATTGTTGGTTGGAAGGTATATTTGTTATCTCAGGTTGGAAAGCTCATACTCCTAAAAAGTGTACTATAAAGTCTCTTGGTATACACTATGTCCATTTTCAAAATGAATTCAAACATTAGTCAAAAGATTAACCAAATTCAAAAATTCTTTCTCTAGATAGGTTCCAAAACTATGCATCACTTCCATTTGGTTGTATGGGAAAAATTCACTCTTATAAAGAAATTAGGTGGGCTAGGAATTAGAATAATAAATCATATGAACAATTCTCTCACAAAAAAAATGGTCTAGAGCTTTATAAAGGAAACCAATATCTAGATAGGTATCCTTAAAGAAAACAAATTCAGCATGGATAGGTAATCTCTATACTAATTGATCATGCTTTTACCATGGAATCCTCCATCTAGGAACTAATTTTTGAAGGTAAGGACATCAACAAATAAATATTAAAATGGAATTTAGGTAATGGTGTTAAAATAATGTTTTGGGGGGATCCCTAGATTTTTATCATCCATTGTCTGATTTAGAACCCTGGTACCAAATCAAAGATCAAATACAATAATTTTTTAGCACCATAGTGGCTAATTATACCCAATATTAAGGTAATAGAATAATATAGAAGCATATATAAATTTCTAATATCAAATAAGAGCATGTAATTATCATTTCAGATCTCAACATTCTCCTTCAAATTATTCATAGCCCTAATCTCTTCAAAGAGGATACCTTATCCTGGACTGCAACTCCAAGTGGACAATTTGAATTGAAGTTAGGATATAACCACATTATCCCTTGTAATAAATATGTTTTCCAATGGTTCAAAATATGAGTTAAATAATTGATTCCAAAATTTAATATATTATTTGGATCTATCTTAAAAATAAGATTCTCACTCTAGATAATTTATCTAAACATAGTCTCTTTTTGGTCAACCATTATGTTATCTATGAGTCATGTTTTGAAACTATCCCCCATATCCTCCTCTAATGTTCCTTTGTTCACAAGATATGGGGTCTTCTCCTTTATAAATTTTTAATTCAATGGACCCATCTATATACAAATAATATTTTCAAAATTTTATCAATTATTGATGCTCTCTATTTTTTAGGAACCCATCAAGTCTCAATCTCTCTAAGTGCATGCCTTAAGGGGTAAAATAGGAAAGGGGTGGGTATAGAATTGGTGCTTAATAGTATTATTTTCCCTTTCAATTCTTGTTATCTACACACTTATATCCAAAAAAACATTCCCCTAAGCTTGTTCTTCTCAATTACACACTCTTCTAGTCATTTCTTACCTTTCATCCATCTTTTCATAACCTAAATCCATTTTTGATAGTTTACAGTACTAGGTTGATTGGGTCAACCCTATAATCTTATGGGTGAAATTCATTTAGGGTCTAGGTCATCTCTTGGCTAACCTAGCCCATGACCTAGTGAGTTTTTGTCCATATCAGTACTAGGTCGACTAGGTTGACTTGTCGACCAAACCTTTTGAAAGGGATTAGGGTTAAATACACCTATATATAAAAGATAATTTAACCATTATTTATAGAAGATAATAATAACTAAGAGATATTTCACATTTACTTAAACACCATTATACTTGAGGAACAAGCTTAGGGTTTCATTCTTTCTTTAGAGATATAGATCTTATCTAGTGGAGAAGTCTTTTGTATTCATTGATAGGTTATGTAGCCTAAATATGATTTATCCTTTTCATCCTTACATACCACAAAAACCTATTATGAATCACCTTGACCAAGGGAGATATTGAGGCTTGATGGATTCATCTTCAAAGTTAAATATTCCTAACATTCTTCCTCCTTTGTAAAAGTATATAGATATGCATTTATACTTCTCTTTCATGATTTAGAATTTCATATGCATTGACATGAATATATGTAGTCTATACATGTTTAATTTTTGTTATTTATTATCCCTAATTTATGTCACAAGCTTTGGTGAGCACTAA
>JARHVA010000459.1:180000-235000 GCA_037957365.1 Torreya grandis
AACATAAATTCACATGTATGTCGGCTCCTCCTTCTGAGGACCTCCTTCAACACTATGCACCTCTTTCTAACAATCTTCTTATGAATTATGATGAGTGGGATACTATCATGAAACTCACTAATATCCCATCCAAAATACCATTTCTCAAAATTATGAGGACCTCTCCACATCATCATAATCATCTTATGCAACTTTTATTCAAAATAAACATCCTCATCCTCCCTTAATAGGACACAAAGCACCCTTATCTAAATCTAAAGATAACATATTTAAATAACATGAAGAGATGCCCATATATGTTGATGAAATAATGGATGCTTATCTTTTCCTCAAATTTTTGATTGCTTCCATTATTCTTGATGAGATTATGCTTCATGCAGATGATCCTCCTCTATTCATTAGTGTCCAAGTTAGTCATATCCAATTTAAGTGTGCCTTGATTTATGAGGGTTATATCACTTGTGTTATCTCTCTCAATTTTATCAAAACCATTGGATATTCTAAATGTAATCTTAAATCCACATAGAACACATGTTAAGGCTATGACCAAAGGAAAATTCCTCCTTTAGGTTGTGTGTGTCTCCCCATTATCATCCCACCTATCACTATTAATGTGAAGGTGATGATATTTAACTTTCCTCTATCTTAAAACATCTTGATTGGTAGGTTATGGACACATCGTATCAGATAAATTACCTCTTCAACTCACCAATGCATTAAATTCCCTCACAATGGAGACATCCATAGGATTTAGGGTGACACCAACCCTTATAATTTTGAATAATTTTAAGAATAGGGTGTATTCAATATTCCTACCTTGAACCCTTACCAAGAATTTCATTTCATTTAACCTCAATGATTTAACTTTCACATCAATTCCACTTGAGGTTACAATGTTCATCTCAAACTCCTTGTGAATATTCCCCATAACCTCCTAGATTTCAATGATGATGAGCCTAATAAGATCAACCTTAAGATTAAAACCTTTGATATCTCACCTCATCTCCTCTATTAACTTCCTATTTCTTTACAAACTCATTCTCATGAACCACCTTATGATGATATCCCCATTGTCTTAACTAAGACTCAGCATTCCATTCATCACACCTCATCAGATGAAAATGTCATCCATACCTTCACCATTGATCTTCATTCACCTAATTATGATGATGGTTATAACTTATATGATACATTATTAGGAGGTTTTATTTAGGGTTGTGATGTTGAGATTATTCATTATCATTCCTCTTTTATTTAGTATTTTAGTATATCTTCTCATATTTAATAATTTATCATTCATAATTTTAGTATTTTTCCTCTTTAACATAGGGTAGAGATGGTGTAGACACATCTAGTTTCTAAAGAACCTCATAGGATTATGCCTATGGATCATGCTATGACAAGGCCCTATCAATTTTATAGGTACCATGAACCCTATATCCTACTTATCCCTGAGATACGTATGAATCTCTTTCAACCTTCTATGGACCCCACCCCTCCATCAATAGATCCTAGTTCAAATCTCATTCCCACTACCACTTTAGTTGAGTCTATTATTACTTCCTATCCTATTACTCCTAAAACTGAGCCTTATTCAATTTATCCACAAACCTTACCTTCTCTTGGTGATGGCTTGTTCCCTTTACTATAGTAGGATCCTTCATCTACCAAATGGGCCAATCAACTTTATTGTGACATTCATGAATTTGTTAGTCATTGGACTAGATATTGTTCCCTATACCAAGTTAATTCAACTTTTATGACACGTACTCCTATGATTACACCTAATAAGACTACTCACAAGTGTATATATTAATTCTATGGCATAGATAACCATTCATCCACACATTGTCACAATCTATGATAATATATTGACACTTTGCATCATACTATTCCTCAGTCCTCAGATAAGGTTATACTCCCCCAAAAGTATTACTTGAGCATATTTCTAAGTATGAAGACATATATTATCTCTAAAACTAATGTGGCACAAATCACATTGATCATTACTGCATCATTTATCAACATCTTAAAGATCACCTTTTGACCATTCTTTCACCTTCTACACTTCCTCCCATAGATCATTATCATAAGAAGGCTCCCCCTTCTTCCTCCATGCTTCCACCTCCTATGGTTCCATTTCCTCCTATGGTACCTTATTTACCTATTATTACTCCACTTGTGAATCCCTCACTCATGGACCTTACCTTACCTATATGTCCTTTTCCACATATAATTCCCTCACCCATGGACTTTCCATTACCTATATATCCTTATCCACCTGTAATTCCATCACCCATGGCTCCTTCCCCATTGGTGACACCTTCATCTCCCATAGAGTCCATTTTCATGCATTTTCATGAGCATCGCTTTCATGATAGACCTCATCATCATGATCCTTAAATAATTCCTACATTTTCAATCAAGTATATTCACCATGAAGTATTTTCCCAGCTTTCACTTAATATCTATGAGACATTAGCTAGAGTTCACATTCAACTTCATATAGAATTATCAGATGTTATGGATAATGTTATGAGCATATGCATGGTGATATTAAATTTTCATTTAGTTTGGATGTGTGCTCCAATTTTATCTTTATCTATTTGTTATATCATTTGACATTTTGTCAAATTCTTATCTATCTTACATGGTGACTTTTATTTTGTACTTTATATTGCTTATGTTATCATTATGTTTTCTTATTAATTTATTATTTATCATTTCCTTATTTTATTATTTTTATTTTTATTTCCTATGGTTCCCTTTTTATTTTTCATGATTATTTTCTATCTTATCTCTATAAACATCGATAATGATTATTGTGACTTGGTTATACCAACCTTGTTCCCTTTAGTAATTCCTCATTTACCATGTAATCAGTTAGCAAACAATTCATCTCATTATAATCTCCTTTTATTGGTCCACTTTAGATCTCCTTTCATCCACTTTATTCACTTTCAAAAACTAAGCATACACATGGTTGAGACTTTAGATAACATGTTGGTTCATAGTTAAGCCTAAGTGTCCTAGTCAGTCTTATCTTTACTTAGCTTCCTTTATCCAAAGCTTAAAGATCATTTGTGTGTATCACTCTATCTCTCATGATTGGTCATTCTAAATCCATATGGAGGAGGAATAATAAAATCCATAAAATCATTAACAATCCAAATCATTTAACAAAAGATAATGATCCAAAAAGCAACATTAAAAATTCTCAAAAGTCAAATCACACTAAAAGACATGATTCCAAACACATCCCCTTTTTCTAGTCAAATATCAAACTCCACATCTAGCCTCATGATAGAGCCAAGGTGTATTGGGACATAGTAGGCTAGTAGATTAGAAAGGGAGAATAAAAATATCTTTTAGTGATACCTACTTTCTCACACAACTACCCAATCTTCATAGTAAACTAATAGCTCTATAAGGGGTCTTGAAGAATGGGGACCATATTGTGGGAAGGTAGGAATATTTTAACTATCTTATACCAAACTACCTTCATGAGTTGATATTATTAACACACTTATTTACCTACATCACTTTGTGTTTATACATAATAGGTCTCCTTTGTACATTGATGTTCACTAATCACTTTGTGTCTTTTCATGTCCTTAGTGTGCCTCATGTCTCTTAATGTCTTACCATAAGACACATAAGTTATGATTTTTAAATTCCTTTTTTCACTCACTATAATCTTAATATTTCCCATTGATAAATATTTATTTTTTCACTAATCACTCCGCTAGGGATTCTATTTGAGAGTTGCATTATAAGACCATGGATAGGACCTGACCTTCCTCACAAATTACCAGATCTTCACATTCTCATTAAAAAAACATCTCATTTTACCAAATTTTAACATTATTTACACCTCATTGGTGTTACCTTTGTGAGCTACAGTGTAATACCATGGATAGGACCTAGCTTTCCTCACAAAATTCTATAATATCCAAGTCACACAAAAATTACATGTGTCAAATATGAAATAAGATGTGATTGATTATGAAGTTACATGTCATTGACATATTTCCCATCTTGATTTAGTATTTTTTATGCTTACTTTATTACTCTTTCACCCTTTATCTTCTTATTTTCTAATTACATGTATGAATTCAACCATTTTTTGACTTTTTTATACTTCCCAACTTGAATTAGTGTGATTAAATTAAGATCAATTTTTGCCAATTTTATTTCTCTTTTATACTTCCTAATGTGATTTAACATGATTTAATGACTTAATTGATTTTTATTTTAATACCATTTGGTCTTTCACGTGCTTTTCATTTTACTACATTATTTTCATACTTCCCAACATGATTTAGGGTGATTTTACTTGTTTTAATTTGGTGCCAAATATTTTTCATGGTTTAAAAACTATAATCACATAAAAGAATTGTACAAATTGAGCATGACTTGTGACACCTAAACCATATGTCTTTCCTAATTCCTTGTACAACCCACTAGGCATGTTTTTTACTATTTCCTAGTCATCCAAAGCCTTCCATGTTCAAACTAAACTATCTTGGACTCCTCTCCTAGGTACAGACCTATCCCTGATGGTCCCTTTATACTTGAACACTAGCACCATAAATTGGACTATAGCGTTGGACCCTAGGGTGCCCACTTTTTGGTGCTATTATCTAAGTCACTATTAGCCTCAAATGGTCAGATTTCCCTAGTTCCTTATCCTTTTCCTTATCAACCTAATATGAAGCCATCTACCCCATGATCATTAGTTTCCCTATAAAATCCTATTCAAGGGTAATTTAGAAGGGTTGGCAATCATTCAAAAGGCACAAGCTAGAAATACACTAAGAACCTTCACACAAGTCTTCCTATTCTCCACAAATAGCCAACCATTATTATTTCAAGCTTACTCAATCTATCATACAAGTCATGAGTCATCTCAAGCTTTCCAAAATTCACATAATACTTGAATTACATACACAAGATTACACAAAACACATTTAATTTGGAAGAACTACATTTTCCTTTATTCCTCTTAGGAGTATTGGTATGTAGGTAGTGTGCCCACACATGGGGTGTGATCACACATTCAGTGTATAACACATAGTAACCCCTTTTTCTAGTTGATTAAAGAGTAATTATCAAGCCTAAGGAGGAAATAAGACCCTATAAGACAAAATCAATTACACACAAATATCTGTAGATGATCAAGATTTACAAATTTAAACACAAAACCTCCAGAATCATCAGAATAGAACCCAAAAATCTTAGAAAAAGTAGATCAAAAGGACTATAGTGCCAAAAATATGACTATAGCACTTGACCCAAAAGTGTCTAATTTTTGGTGCTACTGTCCAGGTATAAAATAGACTTTTGGGTCCTATTTTTGATAGTCTGCCTAATCAACTCATCAATTTGTAGTTCCAAATTCCTTCATCTCAATCCAAAAACTAGCTAAGTTCACTTTCTATCCCTTTTCTTGTTATTTTTAGTAATTAATTGATCAAATCAAGATTTAGAAAATTATTATGTTAATTTAGGAATACTATATTACATATTTTCTAAATTAATCTAGACCCTTTACTAATTATGAAATCAAACACATAGTTTCCCAAAAATAGTAAAACATTTGGTGAACCCAACTTTGAATTTTCACACAAAACCCTAGAAACCCTAGGGCTAATTATTTCTAATTTTTTAAAATATTTTATTTATTTTATTTATAATTTAAAAATATAAAAATTACAAATTTAGTGCAATATTTTCAATAATTCACTCAAACCCTAGTGTCCACATACTAGGTCCTTTTTGCACCAAATCACTTCTAGTTCACTAGGAAAAATATTCTACTAAATTTAGAAATATTTTCAGATTTTTCCTAAATTTTCAAAGATCAAGTATATAAATTGAATATAAAATTTTCAAATTATCTACATAATTTTCAAAATATTTTCTATCAAACCCTAGTTGCATACACTAGGTCCCATTGTTTCTTGAGTTATCACCTTACTTCAAACTTGCATTAAAAAATAATGGATTTATTTTATTTACACATGTTTCTTACATTCCTTGAAAATAATAATGAGGCTATTATTGGTCCTATCATGGACATGAATGATGAGGTCTATCATATTATAGTATAAAGTTTCATCCTTTGCATTTCATGATTAATTTTCATAAGGGATGATGTTACAAAATTCACTGCTAAACATGCACAAGATTATAAAATGATTTTTATGCATTCTCTTTCATTTATATGGAAAATAATTAAAAATTATCTTGCTAAATGAATTCAAAATGTCACATTGCATATCAAACATTTATATGCCTTCATACACACATTCATGCTTTCTATCACTTGCTCTCTATATCTCACGAGGAAAATTTTCAAAACTTGCAAAACATATTAGAAATGTCATGATTTAAGTTAAATTTTTCTATCCATTAATGCACAATTCCATGATTTATATCCATTGTTTGCTATCTATTATGTGGAATGTTATTTATAAACATATTTATATACATGGTTTATATTTAGATGTACCTATCTCTTTGGATACTTTTAAGTATCTCCCTATCACTACTCGATACAAGAAAACAATAGTGGTTATATTTATCCATCCTCTCTTCAAATTTTGTTAATCTAGTTTTTATCTCACACCTACTACTAGCTCTATGCCTATAGTAGATCATACAGTACATGTTATCACTTGAGTTTATGAAGATAGGTAGGTTTATTACACCCATGGTTATAACAATATCACTTAAGATAAAACCTCTTTTGATTTATTTTTAACTCCTCCACCTTTTACAGTTCTTCCTCCAGTCCAGATTCAACCATATTTGAGACCTTCATCACTAGCACAGAGAGTTCATACACCTACACAACTTCAAGATTCTAGACAATTTTTAGCTACCATATTCATACCCAGGGTAGTCTCATTGAGATCTCATGTATCTACACATAAAGCATCTATTCAAAGAGATTATCCTACTACCAGATGGGTCCTTAAGATCCCTATAGTTTCATCCACTTCTCAAAGTTACAAGGGGACCCCATAGTCAGTTCCCACTATAAGCATTTTATATCACTTATAGCATAGATAACTTTTAGAGTCAAAGTCTTAACATTTCCATCATGTTTCACAATCACACACAATACTTCTTGATATAGGACAACATGATAGGGAGTCTCATTTGAGACTCATTGGTTAGTATCATTCCTTCTAGTAGTGACTGTACATAGTTTCTTCTACTTGATTGTACATAGCTCAAATATTTCAAAATGAAAAAATAAAATAACATTCAAAATACAAAAACATGTCAATTATATGCATCATATATGTTTTAAATTGTTAGTCCCTATGCTAGACTTACATTATGTTATTCTATGCTATTGTTTGTCAATTTATCTATATTACCATGATTTAATTGATCTACTTTGAGTGTGTGTAATTCATCTAGATCCTTGATTGCTTCACTCCACCCATAGAGGGGGCATCTTAATTATACATTCTAGCTATATATCGATACATCTACCCACTAGAGGCCCCGTATAATTGACTAAACCATCCAAATTATGTCATCTTTACACTACACACTCTATCCATCTTTTTGTAGTGCATTCATTACTTACATAGATATTACATCGACATCCATTAGCATTTATCACACTTTTGTATTTTATAACATATACATTAGTCTTGTAACACATATCTTGTATAATCTTGCTACATACTTTCCATAGCTAGATGCATGATTACATTTCTAATACTTTGCATGCTTCCACTCTTCACTTTGATTAGATAGATGTGTTTTCATTTTCTAGTTCCTACTTACTTCATTTTAGAATTTTAAGACATTTGTCAAATATCCTTTGCTTCTATCTATATGTGTGTGCCTTTATACATTTGCTAATGTCCTTTATGTGTGTCTTTTTGTGTGCTTATGGCCCTTGTGCCAATTTTTGCTTGTTGTTTTTGTGTTTGTATGTAGAACTTAAACATGCCCTATATGCCTTACATTCTTATTTTGTCCCTTGGCCACCATTTTGTGTTTCTTGCTTCTTTCCTTATATACTTGTTTGCTTGATCATTTCTCTTTATTTTCAATGCCATTATTCCAATCATGCATTTACCTTGCTTCTTGGATGCCATGATGGACACCATGCTCCATCCCTCCATGCTATTAAAAATTAACAACTAACATCTCACATTTTAGATTCTTCTTATGCACATGATATTACATTGTTATATCTATCTAGGCATACCCCTGTAGATCTAACAATATCTCTTTACAACTTTTGCTATAGTTTGAGATCATGAATATCAATGCTATGCCAAACATGTTCACAGCTTAACACACTTTCATGGCTTCTTCTTCTAAGGGATTTCACTGTAGAGTGTTAATTCCTACCCTTAGAAGAGGAAAAAAATGGTCTTTTTGTAGAGATCAAAGCTTCTACTCATTAAAAAAATAAAAATAAAAATAAACGTAGTTTCAGATCAGTTCAATATAGATTCCAAAATTTAGTACAGGTAGGCTATATCAGGTAAGTATTAGAAAACATAGTCTAATTTATAGTTTTGGCTTTGGACAATTGAACCAAAAATAGGACTATAGTGTTGGACCCTAAAGTGTCCAATTTTTGGTGCTAGTGTCCAAATATCAAAATGTCCATTTTTTTGAGAATCTGGTAGAGGGGTGAGTTTATTCATGGTTTTGATATAATAGTATATTCCAAAATACAATAGTTTTAAGAACTTATTTGTTTAGATAATATATATACAAGGCAAATCATGCATGGCATGAGGGTTTCCACTTATAATTTAAACATGGAAGTTGATACAACTTTTAAATTAGAATCTATGTTCTAGACATTAGTTAGTGGGGGAAATGTGCATGGAACATGGGCCTTCTCTTTTCTAAGTTTTGTACATTTTTCTAATATGTTCCTAATAGTTACATGCCTTACTTTATCTACAGGTGGTTGGAATCAATTTCAAGTAAAATTTCATACACATTTTCTTCCTATGTAACAGAGTTATTGAGTGGCTTCCTAAGCCTTGATTCATGTTTTGAAGGGGCTTATATACATGTCCAATCTCCATCTTTTGAAGTGGCCAACATTGGCCTAGTTTCTAGTCACATTCAACTATCCATGCCAACATTATCGGATTAAAATATGTTTATAGGCTTCATGAGCCATCTCATATGACATTCATCTTATACTAGTATCTTTTTAATCAGCTTCACTTCATGGGGCAATGATGGAGCCAAAATATTAGCTAGCCTTTATATTCTTGAACCACCTATTCAGAGGGATTGGACACATAGTCTAGACATCAGTTAACACATGCATGATTTAATAACATTGCATAGTTGGAAATGATGGAGAAAAAAGGCTTACCTTTGTATTCTTGAGCCACCTTCTAGGGGATTGCGTGCTTAGCTCATCCATCAATATAACTCTTAGTTCAAACATACATCCAACATCACTCAAAATAATTTAACATCACAATAGGTTTTGTATTGGTTTGCATACCCGATGAGGTGTATTCATTCCTTTCTATTAATTTTTATCTCTTTACCTAGATTTGTACATTCTTATTTTATATATAGCATATCTAGTAAGAACTGATCTACTTTCACTTTACTTAGAGATTTACGTAGTACAATGTGCTTTCACTATGCACAATCTAACATCACATAGCTTCTTGGGCTTAGCCTCACAGGTAAGTTTAGGTATGCTTTTATTTTTCTCCTTTATCCCAGTATTGTTCCTTTTTTGCATACTTAGAATAAAGGGGGGGAACTATAATCACATAAAAATTCAATTTGTACAACTTAATCATGATTTGTGACACCTAAGCCATATGTCTCTCCTTCTTCCCTACACAACCCACTAGGCATGTTTTTTACTATTTCCCAATCATTCAAAGCCTTATATATTTAGCCTTAGCTATCTTAAACTCATTTCCCAAGCATAGACCAATCCCATAGGGTCCCTTTCCCCTTAGACACTAGAACCATAAGTTGGACTATAGTGTTGGACCATAGGGTATCCACTTTTTGGTGCTATTATCCAAGTCACTCTTAGCCTCAAATGGTCAGATTTCCTCAGTTCCTTATCTTTTCCCCTATCATCCTAATGTGAATTCATCTAACCTAGTATCATCAATTTCCCTATAAATTCCTATTCAAGGGTCATTTAGAAGGGTTGGTAATCATTCAAAAGGCACAAACTAGAAATACACTAAGCACCTTTAATAAAATATTCCTATTCTCTACATAAAGCCAACCATTATTATTTTCAACCTACTCAAGATATCGTACAATTCATAATTCATCTCAAGCTTACCTATATTTGCATAATACTTGCATTTCATACAAATTATTGCATAATACACATTCAATTTGGGAGAGCTACATTGGCCTTAATCCCTCTTTGGAGAATTGGTATGTAGGAAACATGCCCACACATGGGGTGTGATCACACATTTAGTTCATAATAAACACTAGCCCCTTTTTATAATTAATTCAAGAGTACTTGTCTAACCTAAGGAGGAACTAGGACCCTAGGAGAAAAAATTAGTTACACATGGATCTCTGTAAATGATTAAGACTTAAAAATTTAGACATAGAACCTTCATAAGCATTAGAATAGAAACCAATAAGCTTAGAAAAAGTAAATTAAAATGAATATAACACCAAAAATGGGACTATAGAACTAGACCCCAAAGTGTCTAGTTTTTTATGCTACTATCGAGGTAGAAAATAGACTTATGGGTCCTATTTTAAATAATCTACCTAGTCAGCTCATGAATTTGTAGTTTTATATTCCTCTATCTTATTCTAGAAACCATCTAAGTTCGCTTTCTATCCCTTTGCTTTATATTTTTAGTAATTAATTAATCAAATCTAGATTTAACAAATCAATATGTTAATTTAGGCATATTATATTACATATTTTTTAGATTAATCTAGACCCTTTACTAATTAGAAAATTAAACACTTAGTTTCCCAAAAATAGTAAAACAAAAACAAGCTTTTTACCCTCTTGTTTACCATTCTTTGGTTTCTTATACTTAGTCATTTTCCTGTTATTACACATTTCCCAATGTGAAATAGTGTGTAGTACATTTTTTTTTGATTGATTATATTTTAGCAAGTCTTTTTTTTCTTTTTTTATTTTAACAATACATTTGTCCTACATAATGTTAGAAAATAAACTACAACACATATATTTCCTATAGCATATACAATAAAATATAAATAAATATTATAGAAATAAATATATCCATGCACCCACAACCACAACCATAATATAAACACATAAGATCAACATTCAAATACCAAAGTAATATATATATATATATATATATATATATATATATATATATATATATATGTAAATATGTATATGTATATATATATATATGTATGTATGTATGTATGTATGTATGTATATATATATATGTATATATATATATATATGTATGTATGTATGTATGTATATATATATATATATGTATATATATGTGTGTATATATATATGTATATACATATACATATATATATATATACATGTATATATATATACATATATATACATATACATATATATATATACATATATATATATATACATATATATACATATATATACATATATATACATATATATATATATATGTAAGTATGTATATATAGACACACACACACACACACACATATATCATCTATTTTTTATATAAAGTACAAAAATACATCTCTCCAGCTTTAAGGCTAGGATCTATCATGTCTATCTTACAGCCTAGCTATGCTACCCATAGATGCCTCAAGAAACCCTCTATAAATCATATGTTGTAAAGAGGTTATCTAAGATCTCAAACCTATCAGTTATCCCTATAGGTTGGCCACTTAGGCCTTTACCTATTCTAGTTGACTCATGGTAGCCATATACATGTCTCTCTCCTAAGCCAAGGCTTATCATTCTTATGCCTCTCCTACTACCACCATTGTTGATGGATATTTCTCATCTTTTCATACTTGTAATTACCTTATGGACTCTCTTGCTAGTCTAAACCAACTTGCATGAGTTGGGGTAGATAGTACCACATGATCATCCAATATGGAAGGGTCGTATGGTGTCAACACCCCATCCAAGATATCATGAAGTGATCTCATTATCAATGATCCCCATATAGTCTCCTCCTCCTCTGTAGGATCTAAAACATTCAAACCAAATAGATATTATATCATAGATATATCTCAAAATCTATCTATATATAATCTATCTCAAAAAAGTTTACAAGCATTTATTACTTTTCTAAATGTCACCTCTCACCATCTCCTAATCTATCTGACCACCAAACACATTATCTCCATCATCTCATTCCTTGAGTACCTTATTTGTGGGACACCTTTGAACCAATGCAAACCTTGGGGTCACCACCCATGCTCATCTCAATCCTCACCTTAGTGGTTCCTTTATGGACCAGCTCTACCCTAGTTCAACTAATGATCATGTTGGATGACCACCCTATGTGCTCTTTCTCATCACTATAATATCCATTAATGGTATTACCAAGGTGGTTATGACTCCTCTTATTATGGTACCAACTATGGTACCTCTATCACCCCTACATCCACATCCATCTCTCTACTTGTTAGCCATTGTGCCTGACTTGTCCATTATCTCTCATGACATAGTCTAATTTATGGCCTCAAAAATGGTGGTCTCACTCCTCCTCTCCCTCTTGGCTATCTTGTATGTCTATCTAAAAATATGGGAACCACTATCATAACTATTGGGTGAGGTAGTATAAACTATCTTGGTAAGCATGCCACTAGATGTGGCTCTATCCACGAGGTGTAGTGATCTATAATCTATGTTTGTATCAACTCTAGTGCCATTATCCTCTAACTCAACCATATTATCACAATGTGCCCATATAATGGTCACATGATATTTGATTGCATTATCATATATAGCATTGGCATGTGGGGCATGGCTTGTGTCACCTAGTCTTGCCTCCATCTCTACACTCGAGGTAACTGATCATCGACCACATGAGGTAACCTAATTGGTTTATACATTGGGAACCTCTTATATATCTAATGACTTAATAACATAACTAGCCCCATGGTCTTATTCCATCTAGATAACATCCCATACATATCATGTATGATCTAAACCTAGATGATAGAAACCAAATCATAAAGTGCCCTTAATCTAAAATAGACTAGCATAAGGCTATCACATATAATAGTACCTTATCATTTCACTTATGACAGAACACTCATATTGTCATAAGACCTATAACTACCTTATAGATATCCAAAATTTGAGATATATACACATTAAATAGGCTCACTCTCATCCCTAAATATATCTTATTCAAGTAAGTTGCCCATCAGGGTAATGCTTATCTCTCCTCTTATCCATCTGGTATCCCTATGATCATTGATGTTCCTCCTATTAGTAGTATAATAATAACATAGACATCCTATATCATGATACCCACCTTTATGTTATACCCATCTACCACCCACCTAAATTTATCAATCAAGCATAACCAGACTCTTAAGAACATGACTACTAGATCTGTGCTCAATAGTACTTGACACATCTCCATGATGCCTCCTAGGCCTAGTTTGACTAACCTAGCTCAGTCCTGCATTATCAACCACTCTAATATGTCTAGTATCCATACTAAATCCAATATTCTCCACAATATACCAAGCCCATGTAACCATCAAATAACAAAAGAGGTATTAGACCTCCATATCCCTTATAATCAAAATACATTCTTTTTATTTTTTTACAAAAATAAACCTAATTAATGTATCCATTTTTACCAATTTCACCTATTTTTAGCCTACTTCACCATTTTAGTACTTCCTCAATCAAATTATACCGTACACATTATTTTGGCTAATTTCTTGCATTTTAGTACTATATCAGCCACTTAGTCACACACTAAGTTGACCAAATAGTACTGGGTCAACTCTATAGAATTAATAAACTAAGTTGACCCTTTCATTTTCACCTTAGTACTAAGTCAACAGAGTGGATTAGCCTACCAAGTTAGCATAGTAGTATAAGTTGTCACTTTACCTAAACAAACTATGTTGACACATACCTACTAAGTCTGTAGTATGGAATTAGTATTTTCAACCTACTAGGTTGATTGGATTGACCTAGTTGGTTCATATTGATGATTCTTTACCCTTCTTCTAATAAATGACTTTGGTAGTTATTACTCTAATTCCTTTTAACCCAACTCACTATTTGGCCTCTAATACCCTTAGCAACATTTTGGGTTCATTTTAGTTTTTAGAAATGCTCTAGATTACAAATTTATATAAAATACTTAAATTCATCCAAAATACATTAAAAAAAATTGAAATTTTTAGTTGCCTACTTATGTTACACCCACTATAAACACTAGGCATCCTCCTCATCTAAGCTTCATTTCCTCACTATCTTGAATCTTTTAGATTTTGTTTGGTCTCTTAGAGCTCTATTTGTCTCTCCAAATAAGTCAAACAATAAGGAAATGACTTTTTTTTCACCCTATTTAAACTTACTATTCACAATTCTTTACCTTTCAAATATTTACCATTAAATTCCTTGTTTAGATCCTATCTTTATTTTTACTCACTCATTTTTAGAACCATAAAATGTTATAAAATCATGACATCATAGAGAATCTTTTCCACTACTATATGCTTATAATTCAAAAAATTCAATTTTTCATTATTTTTTTGTACTAATCTCTACAGGTGCACCTAATGTTCTTCACATTGGGCACATATCATGTAGTTTATTTATTTATCTACAACACTAAGATAATTAGAGCTATGTTTTTTCAATTCTATCCTTTGATTTATCTTATTTTCTCTGTACTACATTTTACTTAGCATCAGTGTTATGTGTTATCATGTTCTATTACCTAAGCACCATTCTATCTTACACTTACTTGACACATGATGAGGTTCCAGTGAAGCATATGTATACACATAATATTTTCAAAATTTTATCAATTAATGATATTCTCTATCTCATAGGAACCCTTTGAGTCTCAATTTCTCTGAGTGCATGCCTTAAGGGGCTCATCGAGAAATGGGTGGGTAGACATTTGGTGTTTCACAAGATTGTTGTCCCTTTTACCACTTGTTATTTACACACTTATATCCTAAAAATCATTCCTCTAAGATTTATATTCTCTATTACACATTCCTCTAATCATTTATTACATTTTATTTCTTATTTTCTAACCTAAATCCCCTTTCGATAGTTTATAGTACTAGGTCAATTGGGTTGATCCTATTCTCTTGTGGGTGAAATTAATTTAGGTTCTAGGTCAACCCTTGGCTGACCTAGCCTATGACCTAGTGAGTTTTTTTCCATATCAGTATTAGGTCGACTAGGTCAACCACAAAGGCTGAATATTTTGAAAGGGCTTAGGGTTAAATTTGCTTATATATACAAGATCATTTCACCATTATTTAGAGAAAAGAATAAGAAGTAAGAGCTATTGTACATCTACTTATCCACCATTATACTTGAGGATTAAGCTTATGTTTTCATACTTTCTTTGGAGATAGGGATCTTATCTTGTGGAAAATTATTTTGGATGCATTGATAGGTTATGTAGCCTATATATGATTTATCCTTGTCATCCTTACATATCACAATAAACTCTTGTGAATTACCTTGACTAAGGGAGATATTGAGGCTTGGTGGGTTCATCTTCAAAGGTAAGTATTCCTAACTTTGTTCCTCCTTTGTAAAAGTAGATAGATATGCATATTTATAAATTGATGTGAGTATATGTCTTCTATGCAATATTAATTTTTGTTGTTTATTACCCCCACTTTGTGTTATAAGCTTTGGTGAGCACTAGATTAGACTTTATTTTACTTGTTATTAGTTTAGTAAATATGAGAACATCAGGCTTAGTTAGGGTTATTGTGTGATTGTGCTTGATTAGAGGATTTGGAACCCTCCCTAGCATTATTATTATGATAAGAGATCCCCTAATTGGGTCTAGTGGATCCACATATTGGTCATGGTCCTACTTATCTAATGTATCCCCAATCAGAAGTATAAGAAGGATCTATCTTCTTTGAGTTAGGATTGATTTACAGTCTTAATGAATTTATAATTACATATATCATCTTGTTTATCTAATTGAATCTTGGGTTACATGGCACTCACCTTTCTCCAATAACCTTCCCAAAAAAATTATGGATCTTCTCTTTTCCTCACTTAATTTTGAAAGTTTTTAAAGAAATAGATAATATGAACTTCAAGGAATCTAAGATAACTTTTAATAGGGTTGTGTTGATGCTTGAAAGTGTATCACAAGGTTTTCGAAGTATTTGAAACACTTCTCATTTCTAGATTCAAAGAATCTATTATATCAGTAGTTGTTTGTGATCTTCTTGAGATCTTTGGTGAAATAGTGGCAAAGCAAATAATTGTTTCATAAAATGATAATATAATTACTTTTTGGGAGAAACCATGGTCTTAAATCTTTCTTGTGAAATATGATAGTAATCTAAACTAACTATAGTGAATTATGATCAAAACCTAAAGTCTAATATAGCATGAATGTTTAAAATGAAAACTAAACTATAATGATTTGATTAAAAAGAGAGAAAAAGTAAGGGTAGGGAAAAGAAGAAAGATATTATTGACCTTCAATCCAGACATTATGATAAAACTTAAATTTCATCCAAACATGCACTCAAACCAACATATGACATGAAATAGCCAACAACATAGATCCTATCATATAATAGGAAAATGTCTAAGGATAGTTGAAACAATGCAAATAAGAAACCAAAATCAATTTAAAGATTTAATTACACAAGTAAATATAATTAACACATCTACAAGAAAATCAAGGAAAATGAAATTAATATAAGATATTTAAATCAATCTATCATAAGCACAAATTGACAACTCTACATTCAAATATGAACATATAGAATCCATAAAACCATTCACGTCTGAATATCAAACTAGTTATTTAAATAATAATCCATGATAATAAAATACATAAACAAATATGAGAATCCTTGTAGAATTCCTTTACTTGCATTAATTTTCTCCAAATTTACAAAGTATTTTTTTTCTCTAAAACTCCATCCTTATTACAAATGATAATAACCCTTTTTTATAATACTTTGAGGTATGTCGATCAGTCATATCAAATGATAATGTTAAAAGTGTCAAGGATATCTATCCTTTTACAACATTCTAGAATTCATGACATTTCCAAATGGATTGACCTATAAGAAATGTGCTTTATAAGATGCACATGCTTTTGAAAAATAGAATATTATATTTTCATATTATATAAGAGTTTTCTTACAAAAATAATATGATAATTCAACATATTTGACTTTGAGATGCTACTTGTTGCTTTTTCCTTTGCTCCAAGATCTTCATTGCCTTATCATGTTGTTCATTAATTAGCTTGAAGTTTATGATGGGCTCCATGAAAATTTATTATTATTGATCTATTAAGCATTTGAAGTCTTTTTCAACTCTATCTAAGGCCTCTCTAATACTCTTAGCATCACCATTTTTTTATTCTATAGATAGGATCCTGTCCAAGATTCTTTTATTATTTTCCCATGTTTTTCCTTGGATTTTTCTCTTCACTTCTTATATGAATTGAGTAGTTCTGCATTTGAAATCTTCATCTATTATCAAGCCAATGGGACTAAAGGTAGTTGGGTCTTTAATTAAGCCACCCAATATATGCACCATATAGTTTTTAAAATAATTAGAGATCCATTAAAACATCATCCATGCCTATGAACCATTTGTTCAAATCCTTGATCTTCAAAATCAAGATTAGCATATCAATATTTAAATGGGATAAGCTAACTATTTTTAAATAAGAAATTTGTTATTCTATAAATATATTAATTGATTCCTTTTCCTTATATTTTGAAGTCTACCATTAATTTATTTGGCTCATGTCCCTGGAATGTTACATGTTTATTATATCTAGCTTAGATGTTATTGTCTTCAAGGAACCAAATGTATCTTAGATAGTTCCATAATACTTGTTGACAATATCCCCTTGTACTAATAGGATAGAATTCCCTTGTAATTTCTTCTTTTGTTACTTTAGGCCTTTGATAGTAGCTTGTAACTATTTTGATTGTGTTTGAGATAAATCCAATAAATCTTCCTCAAATATTAGATCCTCACCAGGTCTTTTCTCTACCTTTTGATACGTAATATCTTCACAAAATTTTATGACTATTTTATCAATCACCCTTTGAAATATAGTAGTCTATAGATCATGCATGACCCCAATTGAATATTATGTCACATGTGGAACTTGGACCTCTACTTGTGATTCAACTGATTGACTTGGAGTAACCAATCTCTTTGCTTCTTCTTCTTATATAACAATGATCCATGGCTTCAATTCTTATTTTAGGGGAATGTTAGTATCCTTCACCATATCTCATGGATGATGAATAATGGGATATTTTCTAACCTTGGATCATAAATGAGCCAATCAGAGATAGGTGGACCATATAATATGTTTTCTTCACTAAACAAGTTAAATTCACTCAAAGGTGGTGTAATAGCTACCTTTGGTTTCTTTTCCTTTGGATTAATAGCCATCTTAGCTTTGTTTTTAGGGGTGTAAATAACCATTAGGTCTAAGGACTTCACCATATCCCTTTTGAATTCTTCAAACTTTGAATCTTCATCTGAATCTATCTCATAAGACATAGATAACAAAGTGAATTTTAAATAGATTGATTGGGGTATAATGATATCATGTGTACCTCTTGTTGAGGTAGATATTAATTTGATGCTTTTGAATATTTGAGAACTAGTGAACTAGAAACAATTTCATCTAACCTTCTCTCCTCATGCATATGCTCTACTTGTGTCTCTATTGAGGGAAGCTTAAAATAACCCACATCAATAAGGCGATAC
This sequence comes from Torreya grandis, assembly GCA_037957365.1. Classification (NCBI taxonomy): domain Eukaryota; kingdom Viridiplantae; phylum Streptophyta; class Pinopsida; order Cupressales; family Taxaceae; genus Torreya; species Torreya grandis. Next base: position 198,959 of record JARHVA010000459.1, read on the forward strand.
TGCCTGAGGCCTAGTTGCCACCTATCTTCCATTTTCTAGTCTTTATTCAATATAAACTAAGGCCTTATGTGGTGATATTTTAATCTCCTAGTCATTTCAAAGTAAGAGGATGCTTTTGTGTATATAAAATAAAATAAACTACACTGATGTTCATAAGTTATATTCAACATACCTTTGATCTTCAAATGTTCTTTTTACCCTCCCATAAGGGTCCCATTGTCTAATATAATCAATTTGTAGATCAAAAGACAACCTATGAATCGATACTACCTCAATATGGTCCTACTTCCTAAAGATAGTCTTACTAATTATCATGGGAAAACCATGTAGGATACCCTTCCTCTTGTTTTTACAAAATCCATCTATCCCATTGAAGAGTTGGTAGGCCACCTCTTGTCCTACTAATTTATCAGGTATATGGATTGGAAATTTGAGAGGGACATGTTGAGTTCCTTCAATCCTTATGATATTAAAATATAGAATAGTATTGGGAAATGATTTGAGTACCATTTGAAGACCATTCTCTTTATTTGGCAATCTTTTTGGTTGCACACAAGGCATCTATTATATAGGTCATCATGTAAAACTCATTATTCTTCTTATTCTTGATTGTATATATTTTCCTACTTAGGGAGATACTAATTATCTCACCTAATAGAGGAAACATTACCTTTTCAATGATGAATTATACCATGGGAACCCACACTAGATCTACATATGATTTAATTGCACACCCATACAACTCCTTTAGTATTATCATTACCATCTAAACTCTAGGTCTAAATTGACTAATAGGGATGTTTTTATCATGATACACAATAACTTGGTTACCAAATTCCAACCACCAAGTTAGGGTGTCCATCATGTTGTGTTGCTTTTCCCATGAATTAATGAATGTTAGGTTAATCTAAGGCTTGGGAAATTTATATTAAGACTAAAATGTAATTGGGGATATGTAAGAAAATTTCCTCAAATTATATTCATTAATCAACATTCCATTATCTATTTTAGGTAATTTAAAAATAGGACCAAGAACATCAATATAATGAAGTACCTCTATTTTAGCAATTGTATAGTGAATTTCAATCAGCTGGATGGCCACAATGGCATCATATAGTCTCTTTGTTTGGAGGGTGTTTTGTTATTACATGGTGATAACCAACTAGTTTTCAATTATCTAGAACAATTTAGAGAAATTTTTATCCCCTGTATTCAAAGAATTATCCATAAATTATTTGTCCTTGAACACTCATCCTTTGGTATATGATGTTTTAGATTAAGGTAAAAACAGGTTTTGAAGTGGCCCCGAAACCCTTTAACAGGAATAAAAAAGATAAAGCATTACCATGCTCTAGGAAAAGCCATCCTTAAACCTACTAAAAAGTAGCAACAAAAATAGGTTATACAAGATAACCTCAAAAAACCATTAAACAATCAACCCCCTAATATCCCGCAAGATGCTCTAATATCTATTTTTAGGGGTAAAATCCAAAATAGTTGCCTATCTGCCATCAGCAATATTTTGCATACTTTCTAGCTCTGTATTTTCCTTATGGGTCTTCTTTCGGGTTTGTCAAGAGAGCCAATATCTAGTTTCACCTTACGTTGTTGTTCATCTCTTTTTTTGAGTTTATCCCGAGCAGAAACCAGCTATTTCACCTTTGTTTTTTGGTCTTTTTTACTGCTTCTTGTTTCTACTCCCTTAGTATTCATGTTTTTTCCACCCCTTTTTCTTTGGTTCTCCTGAAGCTCCTCCAAAGGGATACCATTATCAACTTGAATCTCCCTAGATTGAGAAAGGAGAATATCTCCCTCTTCTAAATTATTTACATCTTTAGCCAAGATTTCTCCTTCTTCTAGTACACTTTTGTCATCAACATCTCCCCATCGCTCTTCTATCCTTTGATAGCAAATGATTTGTCTTGATAAATCCATCAAATCTTCTATTCTTTGTTCAAGAATTTTGATATCTGTTTGCAGTCCATCTCCTTTTTTTCTAAATTTTCTTTCTCAGCAAAAAATTCTTTATACGCCTCAGTTTATGGATCTTTGGGTTCTTCACAAGAAGGCTCTTTATCTGCCTCTTCATCTAAATCTTTAAGATCTTCACTATTCTTTTGTTCTTGTCTATGATCTTCCTTTAGTTTCCATTCTTTCTTATGCTAAATTTTTCTCCCATCCAAAGCACCACTTAGAAGATTTTTGCTTTTAGACAGACAGTTTTTAACGAAGTGCCCCTGTTTCTTACAAGCATAGCAAGAATTAGGCAAATCTTCAAAAAAAATCCCTTGAGTTTTTTTTCGCAGCTTGGATATTATATCCACTTTTTCTGGGATTTGATTCAAATCTACCACTTTGACATAAAGTCTGGCACTTTAAAGTTTAGATCTGGAAGCCGTAGCTTTATCCACTGCCACAAGTTCACCAAAAGAACTGGAAATACCTTTAAATATTTCCTCATGCCAAAAATCTAAAGGGAGTCCAGGAAGTCTAACCCAAATGGGAGTGGTTAAGAAAAAAGAATCTAATAGATCCATATTGGGCTCCCATTTTTTGATAGTAAGAGAACATTTATCGAAAGACCACGGTCCTCCACCCAGAACCATATTCATGTCTTCCTTACAATTGAAAATAAATGAGAAGAAACCATTCATCATTGGTGCCATTTCTATTTCTCCTCTAATTACCCATTTCCTTTTAACCATTTTTTTAAGAGATTCCAGATCTGGTCTTGCTCCTAAAAATTTACCCACTAGGGTGAAATCCATTGAAGACATAGAGAAATCTATTGAAGGGTCTGGAATGAAAAATTGAAACTCACCTTTCTCCCAGCAAGATTTAGTAGTCACCAGTGGGAAAATAGATTTTCCATTGGGTTTCTTGCCAAATAGAGATGACCACTTCTTTTGCTCTGCATTCTCTGCCTTCAACATTTCTAAAGAATTTTCCTTATTAAACTGCACATTATCTTTCTCCTTTTCATGCTCCTACCCCAACACAGCAGGAGTAGAATCTAGATGGGAAACACAGATCCCACTGAAAGGATTAGAAGCACTCGACAGTTTTCCATTATTTCCAATAGCGGCACATTCTGCCCCCAAAATTTTTTCTACACCTCTTGCTGTCCCTCCAGGGTCTGTACCTACTGCCTGGTTCTCTACAAGTAGATTTTCTCTCACCTTCAACCCTGTGCTCTCCACATCTGATGGGGCACCTTCAGTTTTCTACCCAAAAAATTCAAATTCTGGGCGCACTTCCTGCGCGCCCAGTGCATCCCGCCTATACATTTTTGAGAAGTGTTATATATAACTAAAATTCCTTTGGTATATGATGTTAGATATAACTAAAATTCTTTTTTTGAAACATGCTTATGAGTCACCATTTCTATAATTCCAATTAGATTATCCTTTTGCATATAATAATCCAACTCTGTCAACTCAATCATAGTAATTCTAGGGGCAATTTAGGGTTTTTCATGCAGTATAGGGATTTTCATAGATTTACATAGATCACTAATGGCAAAAAGCATGTTCAAAGTATGTAATTTGGTGAATTAGATTGCATTTGGATTTTAAATTTATACCTTTCACATAATTGGGCCCATAAGATCTTGTAGTGTGACATGTTCTACTTATGTAGAATTACCATGTCATGTTGTTCATTTATATAGAAGGTGATTGCTATCTTTTTTGGGACATGTTTTCAAAACTCATGTGATCCTAGATCTTTATTAGATGTGTTCCATTGATCTCTTAAAGATTCTTTTAGCCTTGGCCTTTACTTTATCCATTGATATTTGATCTAAGCTTATGAGATTATGCCACTAGGCATCATTTCATACCTTATGTGTAATTTTTAGTAATATTTCATTCATATAATGTCATTATGCCATATCAAAACATCATGTTTGATTTAGACTCTTTCAATTATTGAATCCACTCATTCCATTGATCTTGAATGCATTATTAAATGTATGACATTGATCTTCATATGTGGGGTTAAAATTGCACTATTGATTTTTTAAATGTATGATAAATTTGGAACCATTTATCTCTATCCTTATATACAAGTTTGAATGTGGGTCATTCCCTTGATCTTTTTCCAAGATTATGACACTTTTCACTCTCATGTTCCTTCTCAATATCTTTAACTTATTGACCTTTGCTCACCATTCGATCTTTGAACTTTATCCAAGATCATGGCACTTGTAATTCTCACATTTGATTTGAGAAGCCTTTGACATATTGATTCTAGATTTTCCATAAATTTTTGAATTCATGATCAAAAACACACCATATAACTTTGAGCTTAACTTATTAACTCTAGCTTTTCAAGTGGATCATTGATCTTCTATCCAAGATCTAAGATTTTTCTACTTGGTGATTAGTCATTTAATTTGTTCTTGTGAACAATGAAATTATCAAATTAAGAGTTTGGATATATAGATATTTAGGTTGAATTTTAGACTAAGATTTTAAATTTGTTAATAAACATGATTAACAATTAGGATAAAATATTAACTAGGTCTAAGATATAATAAAATGCTCCCAGTAAATATGAATCCCATGTAGTTTTGAGTGCATTTCAAAATGAACTTAGTCTAAAATATTTAAACTAAGGTTTTTAAAATCATTTAAACATGGATTTAATCAATTAAACAAATACCAAAGGTTAATCAAAGGGTTAAATTAGCATTAGAGCATAAAACCTTGAACATTATTCATATTAATGAGGACCTATTGAATTTGCAACATAAAAACACATGAAACAAGTGTTAGCAAAAATATTATGAACTAACATGCCAATGTAAAATAGATCAATCATGATATTCAATAATGGATTATAACCAATCAAAATTTTTAAAATTTTTAAAAGGGTATTCATTTTTTATAAATGGTGAATGTTGACCTCAAAAAATGGTGACTTTTGAGGGAAACATTAAAAAATGTTAGAACTTAGGTACTCTTGGTTCAAACTAATAACTAGACAAATCATTCCACATGATAAAGTACCAGTAGTAAGATTAATTCATGATTAAACAATTCTTACAGATGAAAAATTAGGATCAAATATCAAAACTTAGTCATGTTGTGTGTATGCTTTGATTCATCTATGATTTCCATGGAATTTAGAGAACAACTTCTAGATTTCATGACCTTAATCATTAACATTAACTTGTAATATATTTAGATATTCATTATGAATCATGCTTTATGAAAAGGAAAGGCTTGGGAATTGCTTAACTACTAGCCAAGCATCTATATCCTTGACAAATATACTATTGGTCCCACTCTAGGCCTTATTCCACTACCAGCTAGGAGTCTATAGCCCTGATGGAGTTTACCAGAATCACCTTTGCTTAAAAATATTTTGAATTTTCAATAAGTCTCTTATTTTTTTATTTTTAAAATATATTTAGCTTTCCAACAAGGTATGGGACTAGAATTAGCTAGGTTTTAGGATTTTTTTTAAATGTTTAATCTTCAAACAATCATCCTTTGTCATAAAATTCATCCTAGGAAATAATGTTATTTAAGTGCTAATATGATTTTTCTCTAATAATTCAACATTTCACTCAACATGTGCAATATTTATTATAATAAAACTTAGATTAGAATAAGGTTTAATATTTAAATTAATAACTAACCTAGATATCAATTCACACGAACTTCTCAAAACTATAACATCAAACTCAAATTTATAGAATCCATGATTAACTAATGATTAAGAGTTGTACCTAAATTCCTAATTTGAGGGGTTATTTTGAGATTTTATATGGATTGGATCTTGGAAACTTGGATCATAAAAGACTTATTAAAATTAATAAATAAAACAAGGAAAGACACACAACAATAAAAACAATAACAAGCAAACAAATATTCAAAAACATTATTTACAAACAAGGAACATGAATGAAACTAGTCTAATCCTACCCACACTAACTCTAACTAATCATATAAACATTTCATAAAGAACCTACTAGAGCAAACTAAAACATAGTAATTATGATATAACAAGATTGAAATGACAATCCCTCCACTAAGATCAAATGGAAAGATATTTAGTCTACCATAGAACCTTAGGACATGATTGTCTCCTTTTGATGGCACCTTATTACAAATATGAGTACTTGTATGTTTATGTCTTCTATATGTTGTAGCTTGGATTCCCATCTCCATCCTAAAGTACATGGATTGAAGATATGGGTATAATATAGAATCATATTCTTCCAAAATTCTTCTTTATTCCATTAATATTGTTAATTATTATTCACTCATAGAATGATAATAACTTGTCTCATTTTCATGTAGTAATTGTATTGGCAACCCAACTAGTATACTTTGATTGATGTCTTAAATTTTTTGATAGGTATCCAAAATTAGATGCAACACATAATTAATTTATTCTTAATGAATGGCTAAAAAAATACCTTTTATAAAATTTCACTCAATCTTTATATGAGGTGTGGATGGACTATCAATCTTTGCAAAAAAAATTCTCCAAGTTATCCCAAAATGCCTTTTCATCATGATCAACTGAAATAACATGAAATTCATTTAAAATATTAACCTTTGAAACATGTTGATCATGTATTTATAGCTTTATGTTGTGATCATATGAAATTTCTTGATCTATTTCACTTGCTTCATCTTCATCTTCTTTAAATAATGGTATCTCATCCACACAATCAAGCTCCATCTCATCTTGCTTTGGGATTTCTAGAATAACATTATCTTCTTGATTATTTTTAAGTTCATTCAATAAATCATGGTATAACTACTAATGTTTGTCATCTTATTTAATAATATTCCCATTTCATCAATGACTCTATATGAGTTGTCCTCATAACTACTTTCTAAAGAATGATCATCTTGTATTTGATCTATATTAATTAATGCAAATTCTTTATAAATCTCTTGTAACTCACCCTCTTTAATTATTTCAAGATAGATAGGTTCTCTCTCCATGATTGACATAATAAATCTCTCCTCTGGAGTATCTTCTATTCCATTCCCATCTTGAAATGTAAAATTGAAAATTATCACCATAAAAGTTGTCTCAAAATATTTAGATGTCTTTGAAGACCTAGATGTACCAAGATTTTAAGTGTTATAAATCATGTAATAATTAGCTAAATATAAATCATAAGTATTCATTTTAGGTATGTCCCTATCTACAAATGGCTCATTGTTATTATTATGAAACCTATTTGTAGGTCTGTTAAACATTTGATAATAATAGTTCTTACTAGAATTTTCCCCAATGTTACCTACTTATTTTTACAACTGAATAAAATCAGTGCTCAATTTTTGAGCCATTTATAATGTGGAGACATTTTCATCCTTATGTTCCTTTGATTTTTTAACTTTAGTACTACTACTAGATGTTGACACCATAGCTCTTTGATTTTGTGGATGAGATCCACTTGTAATGTTATTCAAGAATATTAGGTTCTGGCCAAGATGAGCATGACTTAAGACAAGTGGTTAAAAATTAGAGTTTTATTTAAAGAAGGTATATTATAATTAACATTTGGAATTAAATTCAATTTATGTAAATTAAGATTCACATTAGGAATATCATATTGTAATTGACTTTGGGGTTGTATTTATCACTAATTTTTATGGCTTCAACATAGGTCAATGCTAATGTATTTGTAACTCTAATAGATATTTTTAGAAACATATAAGTCATGGGATCTAAATAATCCTTATAAATATCTAAAGATAAATCCTTATTAGGTATATAGGGAGCTATAGTTATGCTAAACATTTTCTAGAATCTGGCATTAAAAGCTCTAATGGTTTCACTTGAATCTCTTTTCACTGTACTTAATTTTTTATAAAGGACACAAGGACTGATGACCTTTCCAAATTGATTGATGAAAATATTTTTAAAATAATTTCAACTAATAATATAATTTGTAAGAAGGTTAAAAAACCAATCATATGTAGCATATTTAAAAGTAAATGGAAACAATCTAGAAGAAACATCTTCATGAATAACATTTAATAATCCTGAAGTAGCCTTAATTGATCTAATATTGTCTTCAGTAGTAACCAAACCATTAGGAATGAAGGAAGGCAAATATTTCTAAGGATTTCCTTTTAGTGTAGTGATTTTTCCCATTGGGTTTTACCTACACGGCCTTATGGCCCTTCTATATCAATTAAGCTTCCTTAGGTTAGTTATAAAAAGGTCGCATATGCTAATTTCATTTTAATGTAATTATCTAATTAGGAAAATTAGAGGATTCCTCATGTTTCCTTAATTTTCCATATATATACCCCACTTTTCCATTTTATAAGGTTAGATAGGTTAATGTGATTTTATGCAAACATCTCATTTTTTGGAATATTATTGTGTGAAGACAAGCTTCTTCCTCCTTTTGTAATTTATCTATGATTTCATTTCTCCATACATATATTTACTCAATCTTCTATACAAGGATCCAAGATCATGGCTAATACGACATGGTATCAGAGCCATTTTAACAGTATTACAATTATGTTTGTTGTAAAATATTGCATATATTTACTATTCTAACATAAAAAAGGGTTTAGTGGGATTACTTAAAGAATTCATGCAAAAATTTGTACTAGAGCTTCAAATCTCAAAAATGACTATGCCATTAGTTTTATAAGGTGCCAAAACTCTTAGATCGACTATAAACATGACCTAGTTCTAGAACAATCATTTTTATTTTTATTTTTGGCACCAAAAAGGGCCCTTTTTTAGTTTTTGAAAAAAAATGGTACATCCTGTGTTGTTGTGAAAAAACACCTTCCAGGTTTTCTTCTTTAGGATAAAATCTCAAATGGGTCTCTTGCAAAATTTCTATAACTAAAGTATTTTGGGCATTTTTATCTTGCCTTGATTTGTATACCTTCATTCTAATCATACCCCTATATTACTTGAATCTAAAAATGGTTATTACTTTAGCTATGCATTTGATATGTCTCATGTTGAATGTATTAGAGAGTATGCTGACCAATCTAGACTTTAAGAGGGCTATTACTTAGCTAGAAGACCAAATTAGACGTGTGGAGTTGCTTTTCTTGAAAATTCATGAAGTTAAGTATGCAAGGTGCCAAAACATAGATTACACTACTATAAATACCCTCAAACATATAGGGGGTCATTACTTACAACTTTGCCTACCTCAAGAAAAGTAGGTTCAAAACTCTTGACAAACTTCACTCAACCAACTTGGACTTTTGAGGGTCTATTGCTTACTTAGATTTTCAAATGGCAATTACTTTTGGAAGTCAAGAAAAGTAGGTTTTAAAATCCAACATATACTATGAAAGACCAAATTGGAATTTTAGGGTACCACTACTACTTTCTTCCATTGAGAAAAGTAGTCTAGGAAGTCTGATTACTCTTTTGAGATTGACCCAAACTTTTGAAGGGTCATTACTACTTGGAATTGTGCGGTACCTCTACTCATTTTTTTTGTCATTTTTGTTTTTCTTGGTAAAAAAATCATAAGTGTGAAAAAATAAATTTCCATTTTTGGAAATGGTCCAAAAATATGTAGAAGTAAGAATTTGTAAGTGCCATAACTTTCAATCTGTAGCTCTATTTTGGGTGTTTTTCTTTGAAAGCACATATTTTTTCAAGATATATGCATTGGTGGTATTGTTTTTAGGTCCTTTATAACATACATTTCCTTCATGGTGTAATTGATTAAAACTTACTTTAAACCTTTTATACCTTTCTTAAATATATTATCAGTTATGCCTGTTGTCCTTCTTATACTCTCTCACACTAATTACTCATAGATGCATTCTCAATGGTTCTCAAAATACAATATTGAGTGTGTGTTGTATTATAATTTAAGGGGGGGTCTTATTGATAGTTCAAGTGGGTACTTGTATTATGTGAAATATATTATTTAATTTTATCTCAATTCTATACATTTTCTCAATCTAATCTGCACTAATTGATCTAAAACCCATAGAACCACTCACACCATTTAACTATCTTGACTGAAAGTCTAAAATGCAACTCACCTTGATAGGTAAAGGACTCTATCGAATCACTATGGGTGAGGAAATTAAGCCATCTATAAATTTGAAAAAGGTTAAGTCATGCAATAGATGTGACAAGGCCTATGGGTTTTTATGCCTATCAATTTCTCTTGACCTCCAATTTCATGTTGAATCTGTAAAAACTCTCAAAAATGTTTGGACCATCCAAGATAATATTTTTAGAGTGAAGGACACATGAGGGGTCATGAACTAGAGAATGATCTCATCACATTAATTCTAGGTGACTATGACACCCTGCAATACTTCTTTATAGAGTTTAAATCAATGAGACTATAGTTTAAATAATGTAGCATTGAGAAAATAGATGACCAGTTGATTCTATTCATGCTTGAAAAAATTGGTCATGACTATTTATTTTTCATCTCTACATTTCATGATATCAAATATACACTTGGATTCACTTATAAAATGCCATAATTTAATGATTTTGTTGTCGTTTTGACTCGAGAGTGAGATAAGCTAGTTCAAATGGGTACACTAAAGTCTTCAAAATCACATGCCTTGATTGTCAATCAGGATAAGAAGAAGACTGCTAGCAGTGGAAAATAAGAAAATAAATAATCTAAACTATATCATGAGCATAAGAATATTAAAAAATTATATGCCAAGCCTAAGTTATCATCAAATGATTCCTCCTCAAGTGAGAAACCTAAAAAGGAGAAGCTCAAATGTAAATTTTGTAAGAAACTTGGGCATGATGAATCTTAGTGCATGAAAATGAAGATTGACACCTTGACTAAGATGTTTGAGAATAAAAACATTAGTGTTTTTGAATCCTCAATTCATAACACATCCACACAAGAATATATAAAGGATAAAGACAATAAAAATGGTAAAAATAAGGGAAAGTCACTTGTTGCAGTAGCTTCTCAGCCTTTGACTTGGGTTATTAACTCAAGTGCTTCCTATCACATATCCTCCTTAGAGGATCTATTTTTAGAAATAGAGTCATATTTCATTCCTTCAATTCTCATGGGTTATGACACTTTGATAGAAGTTAGTTGTAAAGGATCAATTGAAGTAAGTGATATGACCTTCAATGATGTTTTGTGTGTTCATTCACTATCCACCAATCTTCTATCGATGTACCGAATTCACATAGGTGTAGGGAAGCAAGTTGAGTTCACACCTAATTCTATAGCTATCAAGGAGCTACACAATGACACCACATTCACTTATGGGAAGGCCAATAATTAGTGTAGGTTATATACCTTCTCATAATTTACCCCAGATCATCCCTCAGGTATACTATTTACTCATTTAGATGAAGTGACCAAACTATGGCATGAATGGTTTGGCCATTTAAATTACCATTACCTTGAGTAACTCAGTCATTAGGATATGGTTTCAGCATTATGTAAACTCAAATTCTTAGATGGCCTATGTAATGGATGCATTCTTGGAAATCATCCAGAAGAGAAATATGACAAGAGAAAAATAAGGAGAACTGAATAAAAATTGAAAATTGTCCATAGTGACATAGTAGGTCCATTTCAAAAACCTTCATACAATAGGACTAAATACATGCTCACATTCATTGATGACTTTTTGAGGTACACCTAGGTGTTTTTTCTCAAAATGAAGTCTAAGGTCTTGATCACTTCAAGGACTTCAAGGAACTTGTGGAAAAGTAGTCAAATTGTTCCATCAATATATTAAGGACTGACAATGGTGGCGAGTATGTCAATAATAGGTTTGAGCAATTTTGCACATCATATGGGATTCATATAAATGAGTTTCAAGTTTCATGAGGGCCCACTTGAACTCACTACTAGCACTCTAGACTCTTCAAAAGTCTTAATAGACATTGATTCCACCTTAGAAAGTGACTTAGATCCACCTCAAAATTTTCATAATGATGAGGATAACTCTTCTTCTTCTTCTTCAAGTTTAAGTGATGAGAGTAGTGACAAGGGTTCTCCTCCTCTATCTTGAACTCACACTTCAAATGATGATGAATCACCACCTGATTCTCCAATCTCATATAATTCTAATCCCACTGGGCCAAATAGACACTTCAAAGTGATGGGAAATGGGTTGGATATCCATTAGACACAAGGTGGACATGTTCATAGTTTTAGGGGACTTCACATGCCTACCTATCCATTGCCTTAGATTTTCAAACCTTTCATGAGGCATCTAGAATTTAGAATGGGATTCTACCATGCAAGAGGAGTATAGCTCCCTAATCAAGAACAAAGCATGGGACTTGGTCCCATTTCTTAAAGGAAGAAAATTGGTCTATTGTAAATGGGTTTATCAGACTAAGTATGGTGTAGATGGGTCTATTGATAAGTATAAAAATCATCTAGTTAAAAAGAGGTTTTTTAGGTGCCTATCATAGACTAGATCAAGACATTAGATACTATATCCAATATTACATCTATCAGACTCAATCCAGACATCATAGTTTCACATCGATGGAATGTTCACCAAATGGATGTCAAAACTACTTTTCTACATGGTGACCTCAAAGAAGATATCTACATGGACCAACCACAAGGATTTATGAAATATTCCTCCCTATTATATAGACTTAGGAAATCTATTTATGGACTTAAAAAGGGCCATCAAGCATGGTATGCCAATATGGAATCCTTTCTCCTCACAGTTGAGTTCACCAGATGCTACTCAGATCTAAATTTCTACATATTATAGTAGGATGATTCTCTACTGATCCTAGTTATCTATGTGGATGACTTGGTGATTATAAAGAGCTCATGATCATCCATATCAGTAGTGAAAACTACACTTTTAGACATATTTTTAATGAAAAACATGGGATTGATACATTAATTTCTTAGGATTGAAGTCAATCAATCAAATTCTAGGATAAATTTATCACAATTCAAGTATTCTCTTGATTATCTTGAAAATTTTAACATGGTTGATTGCAAGCCCACTCCTACTCCCTTCTTGTATGGTGTGAAGCTTAAGGATGATTACCCTACACCATTGGTTGATGCAATTCCATATCGAAAACTTGTGGGAAATCTTATCTATCTCTCACACACTAGACCTGACATATCCTATGTAGTTGGCATGGTCTCCCAATTTATGCAAGAACCACATGAATTTCATTACAAAGTAGCTAAGTGGATTCTTCACTACATTTAGGGTTTGCACAACTATGAGATACACTAAAAAGTAAAAATAGAGGTTGTCTTCATTAGATACATATATTTAGATTAGGTTGGATATATTCAGAGTTGAAACTCCACTTTAGGCTATAGTTTCTCACTTGGTTCATGTCAAATAAGTTGGTCAAACAAGAAATAACATATAATTGCTTTATCATCTAGAGAGGTAGAATATATATGGGATATCAATTTTACCATTGAGGCAATCTAACTTCAAGGGATTCTCATTGAGTTTGGTATCTAGTTTCATAATCCAATAATCATCTACTATCATAACCAAAGCATTATCCAAATTTGTAGGAATTTGGTTCTACATCAAAGGTCCAAACATAGAGATTCACATGCACTTCATCAGGGAGCTTATCAATAAACAATCAATTAATATTCATTACTATCTAACATTCGATCAAATTATAGATAATTTGACCAAGCCCTTCAGAGAGAGTAAATTTGTTTATCTATGAGCTCTCATTGGGGTTAGGGTTGCTCCACCTTATTCCTTCTCCTATAGAGGTTCTTTACTTTGTACTTGGGTACCTCATCATGATTTCAATGTTGGAACCCAATTATCATCTCACATAAGCCCCTCTTAAGTAGGGGTGTTAGTGTAGTTCTTTTTCCCATTGGGTTTTGCCTACATGGTCTTATGGCCATTCTATGTCAATCAAGCTTCCCTAGGTTAGTTATAAAAGGGTTACATAGGCTAATTTCATTTTAATGTAATTATCTAATTATAAAAATTAGAGGCTTCCTCATGTTTCCCTAATTTCCCTATATGTACCCCACTTTTACACTTTAAAAGGTTTTATAGGTTAATGTGATTTTATGCAAATAGGTCATTTTTTTCAATATTATTATGTGAATACAAGCTTCTTCCTCCTTTTGTAATTTATCTATGATTTCATTTCTCCATACATAGATTTGCTCAATCTGCTGTGCAAGAATATAAGATCATGGCCAATCTAAAATTTCTAAGTAAGTCATGTACCTGACTAGGTACATTGATGGAAAATCCACCTAACCAAGCCATACCTTGATAAGGATTGAACATAAGAACACCATGCATAGGTGAAGTAGGTTGATATTTTAGAAACCATGTACTTACCTTTATCTACTCTTTGATGAGGCCAAGATATGCCCATTAAATTTATAATAAATGACCTCATCTTAGTCTCTCTTTATATTAAGTTTGATTGTATTTTGTAACTTTTATTTTGATCTAAGATGAGTTAGGATGTAATTATCCATCTTTTGTTGATTGTGATTCTAACATTTAAAAATCTCTATAATTCCTAACAAGTGTGTTGGAAAATTGAAGTTTTGTAATAAAATAGGTCATCATCAGGTTGAAGAAAAAATATGAAGTAGATTGCATGTTTTTTTCAAGCATTGGAATCAATAAAGCTTAGTTTTGTAACCCCACCATGTTATTTTAAGTAGCCATGTTTTTAGACTTAGTTACAGAACTCTATATTTAGCTCTAGAATTATTTGAATTAACTTCAGTACTCCTACAAATAAGCTCCAGAACTTTCACAGTTAAACATGGAACTGATGATGATCTATTCCAAATGGCCATCAATCTATCAAACCAATGATCTTATTAAATCAAGAGTAGACTTTTGATTTCCATACTTTCATATCCAAGACATTTATCACACAACTAGACATCCAGTCACATCTTGATTTAGCATCTATTTTAGGCATGATTTAATTCCATCGTATCCATGAAATAGTTACAACCATCAAGATACCAACAAGAAGAATACATACATACATACATACATACATACATACATACATACATACATACATACATACATATATATATATATATATATATATATATATATATATATATATATATATATATATATATATATACAAAGCTTGGAATTTAGAAGGGGATAGAAAAAAATAATTGAAGAATAGAGAGACAATGATATATTAGAACATTTTTGTAATACAAAACATTTTATCAATGAAACATATATATATATATATATATATATATATATATATACAAACCTAGGAATTTAGAAGGGGATAGAAAAAAATAATTGAAGAATAGAGAGACAAGGATAGATCAGTACATTTTTGTAATACAAAACATTTTATCAATGAAATAGCCATTGCTATATATATATATATATATATATATATATATATATATATATATATATATATATATATATATATATATATATATACAAAATTGGGAATTTAGAAGGTGATAGAAAAAAAAAATTGAAGAATAGAGAGACAAGGATAGATTAGTACATTTTTGTAATACAAAACATTTTATCAATGAAATAGCCATTGCTATATATATATATATATATATATATATATATATACAAACTTGGGAATTTAGAAGGGGATAGAAAAAAATAATTGAAGAATAGAGAGACAAGGATAGATTAGTACATTTTTGTAATAAAATACCTTTTATCAATGAAATAGCCATTTCTATTTTGAGAGAGAATTAAATTGTTCAATCTTGTTTTTAGGTGGAGCAAGGGTCCACTCCTCCAAGAACTAGGATCTTCATTTTTAGTTGGTATTTATATTTTATTTTGAAAAAGCAAATAGGTTTCTCTATTAAATTTATTAATGCTTCTGACTCCTTTAAGTTAAAATTTGTTGTAGATTTGTTCCTGCAGGTGTCTTAGATTAAATTCTCATTTCTTTGCAATTATTTCCAGCATTCTATTTCATTCTGTAAAAGTGTGTTTATTTCTAGCAATCTATTTTATTTTGCAAAAGTGTGTTTATTTCCAAAAATCTATTTCATTTCTACAATGTGTGTTTACTTCCAAAAAATTTTCATAGTTTAATTCCAATAAAGGTTTTAACTAGGAAGTCCTTAAAACATTAAAAATCCCCCAAAGCAAAAAGAAGTAAAATACAAATAACTACAATTAATTACTAAATCGCTATGATTATTCTTGTTGCATATAGCTTCAGACATTTCCTTGGTTAAATATGACATCAATAGAAAGTTGATTAAATGAAGGGAATAATGACATCGATCATTTTTGGTGCCATTGTTGGGGAACCACTAGTTGGAATTTTCTAATTAGGTGTCAACAAGAGCAGCAATCACTCATTTAGTAATTACAAATATTTTCCCTAACAATTATCAAAAAAATTATGAGTAGACCATGAGACTCCAAGGGTAGATTTCTCCCCAAAATATCTGAATAAGAATTTCCATCATCCTCTAGTTTAAATAAGGAAGTTGAACAAGAATTGGAGGCAGCATTATCTCCTACAATACAAGAAGCAAAATTGCCATCTTTGGAGTTTTTGGATCAGTCACCAGAACCAAGTAGAACCTTCTGGAGGAGGATTATTTCTCAAGATCCATTAAGGTAATTTTTTTATTCTCAATTGAGTAGTCAACATCCTACTCTTGAATTTTCACCATCCCCAAAGCAGACCACATACCACATTGACGGGAGAAGAGACTATAAAATACTAGAGAGATGACACAAGAAGCTAGAAGAGAACATGAAAGAACCTTCACCTATCCCATTCAGATAGAAGATGATGAAACCACTATGAATAAAATCTCATCTACACACTTTCCCACATTTAGAGGAGTGTCATCTGAGGATCCTAACCAGTTTCTGTTTGAGTTTAAAGTACTATGTCAGACTTATGATTACAAGATAGATAATCAAAAACTCAAATTGTTTCCATCTACTCTGAAGGATGCAACAATGAGGTGTTTATGGGATTAACATATAATTCTATTACCAATTGGGAATAAATGGAAACTATCTTCCTTGACAAATATCAAGATTATTGTAGAGGAAGAAATTGAAAGGAATAATTTTTCAAAATCAAATAGGAAGAAGATGAAAATATGGAAGATTATTTGGATAGATTCCTCTTTGTGAGTAAAAGATGTGGATTTGTACTTCAAGAATATTTAAATAAAACCATTTTTCTCAAAGTTCTATAGGATAAATCTAGAGAAACACTTGATTTAATTGGTGGTGGAAACATTGCTCAATTAAGAATGGACGAAATCATAGAAATTTGTAGAAACTATTCAAGGACAAGGGGTGGACCTAGAAAAAGAAACATGGTTAAAAATTTGAATCCAGATATGAACAAACTGATGGACGAATTGGAAAAATTTAAAATAGATATATTAGTTCAAATAAACCTCCACCATGGATGGATTACAATCTAAAGCAAATGCCCAAATTAAACCATTAGCCATGTATTGTCCTAGATGCAGGAAGAATCATGCAATAAGGGAATGTCTTTTGGATAAAATAGAAGTATGTCTTGTCTGTGAATATAAAGAACATGATACTCATGCTTGTTCTCTTCTTCCACTCATAAAAAATCAGCTCAAACAAACTAGTACATAATCCACCACAAAAGAATTGAGTTTTGTTCAGAGATAACCCAGCCAAGGATAGTTTATGCCAAGACCAACTCCTAATGCTTGGATGATGCCATGGCCAGCTCAAATAGTACCAAAATTTTTGAGATAACCACCTTAGGCCCCTTAACTAGCATGACATCCTTATGATTGGGCAAGTCAATCGTGGTATACTCAAGGACATCAACAACCTTGGGCTGGTCAAGGAAATCCTTATGCTTGGCCATAACCTAGATGGGGCCCTAGTAATTATGTGCACGGGAAAACATATCCAAATCAAAACCAACAATTCATAATGGGATCTCCAACACAAAATTCATAGGTTAAAAATATAGTCCAAATACAAATGCCAGCACAACCAGTAGGAAACCCAAGAAACAAATAAACAAATCCTATATATGAAATAGAACCAAAAAAATTAGTTGATCTAAATACAGTGGATTGTAAAAACATTTAAACTAGATCTGGAAAAATAGTTAGTAGTCCAACTATTATAATCATAGAGATGATAGAAGAAGCTAAATCCCCTATCCTGGTTTCACCTAAAGAAGATGAAAAAGAAAAAGATAAGGAACTAGAAGGAAATTCTACTGAGATTCCATTTCCAAGAAGATTTAAAGAAGCCATAGAAATTAAGGAATCTAAATTGGTGTAGGAACTAAGAAGATTGAATATTGAAATACCATTGTTACAAGTAATTAAGGATATCCCAGAGTTGAACAAGTTAATAAAACTATTATGTTTTAAAAAACCTAGAAGAAAGAAGCAGTACCCCATGACTATTTAGGTAGATGGGAAACTTGTTGATTTATTAGCAGACAAACTCCTAATTCCCAAATATGGAGATCCTAGCAGCCTTGTTATTTCTATCTCTATAGGGAATAATGATATACATAATGTTTTGATTTATTTGGGAGTAGCTATCAATGTAATTATAGTGGACACTTTGAAAACATTACCATTAATAGGCATATAACCTACTACCACCATATTGCAGATGGTAGATCAGTCTGTAGCAACACTAGAAGGCATTATTGAAGATGTGGTAGTAATAGTGGAATCATGGGAATATTCAGTCAACTTCCCTATCTTATAGCCAAAAGGTAAAGCACTTGGTTATCCCATTATTTTAGGAAGACCATGGTTAGCTACAGTTGCTACCTTGATTGATTGCAGGTTAGGAGATATGACTATTTCCAATGGTAATAATTCTAAGAAAATTTCATTATATCCCTCTGCACAACCTTTTATTGATAATCAAGAAAAATTATGGGTTGATAATCCTGATATTAATGAGCAAAATCTATCTTCTTTAGCTATGATAACATTATTGGATCATGTATGGGAAATTGAAGAGATGATTAATCCTTCATTGAATGAACATCAATTGTAATTAGAGCAGTTGGGATTAGCTTTGGAACCTATAGAATCTATTTTTGAACCATCACAATTAGTTTTAGAATGATACCAACAACAATTCTCTAAAAATGAAGATAATTTCACTCTGGAGGAATGAGATTTCGCTTAGGGAGAGGAAGGATCTATAGCTTAAACTTTATAGATATCAGGAGATGATGAAGAATTTTTGGAAAATAACAATAACAATGAGTTTGACCTACAATAAGATAAGTATCATAACTCTTTCTGCTATCCTTTGTCCAGCATTCTACCTCTAGGAAATTTTAGAGATGTTGCTACATATCATATGCTGTTACCACATGCCTGTCCTCTAAATGCCCTAATGGAACCCTTTCAACAAATCAATTCATCATTTCCTAGAACCAAACATGTTGAGATTCAACCAGGATTTTTTTTGAATATTAATAGCTGGTTAAAGAATAATGAAGAAGACAAACTATTTGATGTTCTAAAGGATCATATTAAAGTTTTTTCTTGGGACTATAGAGACATGAAGGGAATTCATCTAATTATCTACACCCATCACATTTATACTGAAAACATTATACCAGTTAGGCAACCTCAGAGAGGGATTAATCTAGCCTTAAGGGATATAGTCAAATAAGAAATTGAAAAATTATTACAAGTAGGTTTTATCTACCCTATCTCAGATAGCCAGTGGGTGTCTCCTCTTGTAATTGTCAATAAAAAGAATGGAAAATAGAGAATTTTTGTTGACTATAGAGAACTAAACAAAGCCACCTTGAGAGATTATTTTCCCTTACCATTCATAGATCAAGTCTTAGATAACCTTTTAGGTAAACAATACTTTTCCTAAGATGGATTTAGTGGATATAATCAAATCAAAGTTTCTGCTGAGGATCAGGACAAAACTACATTTACTTATCCATGGGGTACCTTTACTTACAGGGTATTGCCATTTGGACTATGTAATGCTCCAACAACCTTTCAAAGAGCTATATTAGCAATTTTTTTAGACCTATCAAATGACTATGTAGAGGTATATATGGATGACTTTACTATGCATGGAGATACATTTGATGATGCCTTGAAAAATTTGGATAGAGTATTAACAAGATGTGAACAACATCACTTGTCTCTTAGTCATGAGAAACATTTGATGATGGTTGATGAAGGGATCGTATTAGGACACAATATTTCAAAAAGAGGAATTTAGGTTGACCAAAACAAAATTAAGATAATTTTAGACTCGCCTATTCCTCAAACCCCCACAGATATCAAGTCATTTTTAGGGCATGCTAAATACTATAGGTGATTTATTAAGGATTTTAGTAAATTTTTTCCCCCATGTTTAATTTGCTTACCAAGGACTATGAATTTATTTGGGATGAATAGTGTTAACATGCTTTTGAAGAAATTAAAGAGAAATTAGTAACTGCCCCAATATTGAAAGGTCATAATTGGGAGAAACCTTTTCACATCCAAACTAAGGCCTCAAATACCTCAATTGGTGTAGTTTTGGGATATAAAGATGAATAAGGAAGAATGTATTCTATTTACTACCTTAGTAGAAATCTTACTCCCACTGAAAGAAATTACACTACCACTAAAAAAGAATTTTTGGTTGTGATCTATGCAATCAATAAATTTAGACATTACATTATAGGGTACAAAATATTTATACATATAGATCACTCAACAATTGAATATTAAATGAACAAACCAATGGTTGGAGGTAAAATAATTAGATGGTTATTAATTCTACAAGAATTTGATATTACCATTATGGACAATCTAGGCAAATCGAATGTGGTAGCTGATTTCTTATCAAGACTGACCACTACAAGGGAGCAAGATCCAATCAAGGACAAATTTTTAGATGAATAATTGTTTTTTATTTTAGCTAATACACCATGGTTTTCTGACATGGAAAATTATCTTGCAATAGGGAAGTTTCCTCCTTTCACTAAAAAACAAATAAAGAAGTTAATCAAAACTAGTGCACATCTCAAATGGTTAAATGGAATGCTATTTAAATGTGGTCCTAATTTGGTTTTACACAGGTGTGTAAGAGAAGATGAAATCTTTGAAATCCTCCAAGTATGTCATGATGAACCAAGTGGAGGACACTATTTAGTGAAAAGAATAGCTCACAAGATACTTGGCACTAGTTACTATTGGCCATCTCTGTACAAAGATGTGAAGAGATATATCAAGAGGTGTGATCCTTATCAAAGGATTGGAAAACCAACCGTTACCAATGAAATGCCTCTGCAACCACAAATAGTGATTGAACCTTTTGAGATATGGGTATTGGATTTTTTTGGACCCTTTAATCCTCCTTCATAGGGAAAAGAGCACATTCTTGTGTGTACTGATTATGTAACAAAATGGGAAGAAGCGCAGGCTTTAAAAAATGCCACTGAAGAAGCATTTATGGATTTCCTTTGGCACAAAATTATGGTAAAGTTTGGAGCACTACAAAGCTTAGTTTCAGACCAAGGACCATAATTTATGTCCAATATGATCTAATATTTCATAATGTATTATCATATCAATCATAGGAAGTCATCTCCCTATCACCCACAATCTAATAGACAAGTTGAAGTAACAAATAGAGAATTGGAAACCATCCTCACTAAAATAGTTGAATCAAAAAGAAGGGATTGGGTAAAAAGACTACTTGAAGCTGTCTAGGCTTACAATACAACTTGGAAAACCACAATGGGTTTTTCACCATATGAGTTAGTCTATGGGAAAAAGCCCTTGTTGCCTACTGAGTTTGAACTATAGACATTGAGGACAACAGCTAAGGTGGGAATTAAATTAGATGTAGCTCAAAATGAGTGAATCCTTTAACTCAATGAATTGGATGAATTTAGAATGGAAGAACTTCACCAAATAGAGATAATCCAAGGTCAAAGGAAGCAATGGCATGATTCACATATCAAGGAAAGACAATTTGAAGTAGGAGACTGGGCATTATTGTTTGATTCTAAGTACCAACAATTCAAAGGCAAATTAAGAACCAAATAGTTAAGACCTTATCAGATCAAACAAATATTTGATAATGGTTCTATCCAGTTATTTCCCATTGATGGCAGTAGAAGAATACTCTTGGTCAATGGACACAAGATAAAAATTTATAGGAAGCCTCCTACTAAGGATGAATTCTTAAATTAGATTAAAGCAAACAAAAAATTTGATCATATGGAATAACCCAGTTCTTCCAAAATGATCAAATAATCAGATGAAAAGATCTAGAATAAAGGGAAGAGGATGAAAACTAGTAAATGGCATTCTGTTCTTCTTCAAAAAAAAAATCAAAGATCAATTAAAAACCATTGATGGTGGTTGATCTTCTCAAATAATTGGTTAATTCAAATAAAACATTTTTTTTTGAATTCTAACTATTTTTAAGAATGATGAGTCATCATGATGGAAAAATTACATCATCAAGGATGGTAATTATGTTTTTAACTTGTTAAAGGTTAGATAGAAAGTTTACATGTGTGATTAAACTTGATTTAGAAAGATTAGTATGATGAGTCATCTATTGTACATCATGTATAAATGTGTAAAATCATGAGAAGGATATTGATGATAGAATGAGTTGGAGGATAGTCATAGAGAATCATTCTTATTATTGAATCAACAAAGTAAAATCCAATTATAAAAAAATCTCAATAGAGATACAGTGAATTAACTCTGTCAGTTCCACAGCTGAGTATAGTATTTCTACAGTCGAAATCACTAAGTTCCACAGCTGAGTACGGTAATTCCATAGCTAAATTTGCTAAATCAGTAACTAAATCCACTAGTTCTATAGCCAAAATCATCATTTCTATCGATAAGAGAAGTAATATTTAGCTAACCTATGTAAAATTAAAGAAGAATGAGTCATGGGAATCAAAAAGAAGTCAGAACCAAAAAATGATACCCAGCTCCTTGCAGATGAAGAAGTAGCAACTATCTTTCAACATGAAGGATGGATAGAGTTTCTGAGGAAATTTCCCAAATATAATGATGAATTGGTAAGAGAATTTGTTATCAATTTAGAGCAAACAAGGACAAAGATTAGGAAGGTGTTCATTCCTTTTTCTATGAATATAATAAGTGAGATGTTTGGAATACCAATAGTGCATGTCCCAAACCCTGTCAAGGGGACATTAAAAGACCTAGTTAAAACCCTGTTGAAAGAGGAGGAAGCTAAACCCTAGTATATTTACAATACCAAGAAAATCATCAAAGGAGTCAAAAGGGCCAGCTTACCCAAACCTTTTAACAGAGTAGCATTTTGGATAGTTAAGTATTTAACCTATGATGGACAATTTGGGATAGTAGGAAAAGAAGTCCTAAAAATCCTTATACACCTTAGATATGGAGCCAAAAAACTATAATATA
This sequence comes from Torreya grandis, assembly GCA_037957365.1. Taxonomy (NCBI): domain Eukaryota; kingdom Viridiplantae; phylum Streptophyta; class Pinopsida; order Cupressales; family Taxaceae; genus Torreya; species Torreya grandis. The sequence goes on from JARHVA010000459.1 coordinate 222,339, forward strand.
TAGTAAAAATTCTAGGTTTTCTTTTTGACTCCATCCATATAATGGCCTAGAGATATTCTTTGGGTGTAGGAACAATCAGACATCATGGGTTAGTGCATTTAGTATGCCAGCACTATTTCCTTGCAAAGAAAAATGGGGAAGAAATGTGGGAAAATTTTCTTGGTAAATTTGGTTAAAACCCTAGTATTTATAGAAGAACAATAACAACTCCTCCTACCCCTTTAGTTCATTTGGAAATTGATACTACTGTTGAGAAAAAGAAAAAACTAGGGGAAGAGGAGATACCAAAAAGAAGAAAATCTAGAAGAAAAGTTAAAATTATAGACCCTACTATGCCTTCTCAAGAAATTTCTTCTTCTATAAAAGCTACAGAAGAACTGATACCTTTCTCTAACAGTGATGGTTCACCTAGGTCTGAGCAAAAGGTGAACATCAGAAGAAGTTCTAATAGGAGACCTATGTCTACACATTTTGAGGCTCCTCAAGGAAGAAGACATCATAAAAGGTATAAAGAAAGTCCAGAGGAGATGGAAGAAAAAGAAAAGTTGGAAACTAAAGCTACTGATATTTTGGGCAACATGGACATGACTCCTCCTAGACCAAGCCAAACAAAAAAGGAAAAAGAAGATGAAAGATTTGAGGATCAAGCTTTCCAAGAAATGGGTGAGACAATAGCACCATCACATGTAGAAGATGAATAGGCATCTTGGAGAAGGAAAGGGAAATCCCCTATGGTGGGAGAAGAATGCTTAACTCCCCAAGAAATATTATAAAAAGAAAAAAAACTAGTAGGTTAAATAAGCACTATTTTTGTCAAGAGTAGAGCTCATTCTCAAGGAAAAGGATGAGGAATTTAACTTCCTCAAACTCAAATTAGAATAGAAAGAAAAGCTCCTTGAAGAATTAACAAACCAATTCACAGCCAAGAATGAGGAATTAGTAGAGATTAAAAGGAAACTGATGGAGAATGAGGAAAAATGTACAATTTATAAGAGACAAACCACTGTGTCAACAGTCTTTGTATAGACTGAATTGACTTATCTGCCACTCAAGAAGTTATGGGATGATACATGCAGAGAACTCAGTGTCATCAAGGCATCCAATAAATACTTGAAAATAGAAATGGAGGAAGAAAAGAAAGCAAGGAAGGAATGGGAAGAGAAATTTTACAAGGAGGAAAATGATAAATATAAATATCTTATGAAAATACAAATGGTTTGCATGATGAGTGAGAAACTGATTGCATGTAGAAGACCTCCTGCATATAGCATGTTTTCAGAGGAATAATTCATTCACTAGCAGTTGGCAAGGATAGCATGTGGTCTTCCACATGAAATAAAAGATGAAGCTAATTTATTGGCTTCTTACTCCTTAGCCAATACAGAACAAAAAAATCTTCTCTATGAATTTTACCTCTGCAATTTCATGCTAGAAATAAATTTAGGTTATATGATCAATTTGTATGTAGGGGAAAGCTATCTTAACGTATTTGTATCTATTCTTCAAAATCAAATTGTATGGAAGGAGAGGGAGTCAGAGCATCTGTTAAAGGCTAGTTCATCTAGTCTCTATATGAGAATTCATTATGGTAACCCATTCACCTTTGCTACACATTTCTAATCCTATGCATTTAATGACAAGTTTAAGGGACCTTATCTTTTCAATTTATAAAAAAGAATTAATACCTTCACTTCTTATGAAATGGAAAATTTTGATAATATCTATGATGCATGTTTGAAAAGATGGGAATTTCTCTCAGTGGCATTAAAAAGAAGGGAAGTAATATCCCCTTCAAATTTGATTTGGAGTTTAGAAAGGGAAAAAGATTTATGCATAATAATTCCCTAGATCAATGAAACTCCCCTGTGCATATGGATAGGAATGCAGACAAGACCACCTCTACTTCTCACCCCCATATCTCCTTGGAAAAATAGAGAACCTCAAGATCCCACTCAACTTGAGGAATGGAAAAGAAAAGTAGAAGCAAGAGCAGGTTATAGTACCTTTGAATCAAAGCATTGGGATATTCAGTTCTAGCCATTTAATCTAAGTAATCAAATGGAATACAAGATATACAATCCTAAATTTGAAGAGTGAAGTTTGTAAAGGGACTTAAAAACAAGTAAGTATGCAAGAAATGATGAGGCTAGGATATGCCCATTAAATGTATAATAAATGACCTCATCTTACTCTCTCTCTCTTTCTATTAAGTTTCATTGCATTTTGTAACTTTTATTTTGATCTGAGATGAGTTAGAATGTAATTATCCATATTCTATTGATTGTGATTCTAACATTTAAAAAACTATGTAATTCCTAACAAGTGTGTTGGAAAATTCAAGTTTTGTAATAAAATAGGTCATCATCACGCTGAAGAACAAATATGAAGTGGATTACATTTTTTTTACAAGCATTGGAATCAATATAGCTTAGTTTTAGAATCCCACCATGCTATTTCAAGTAGCCACATTTTTGGACTTAGTTTTGGAACTCTATATTTAGCTCTGAAATTATCTGAATTAACTTCGGTACTCTTGCAGATAAGCTCCAAAACTTTTGTAGTTAAACATGGAATTGATGATGATCTATTCCAAATGAATAGCAATATGTTAAACCAATGAACCCATTAAATCAAGAGTAGACTTCTGATTTCTATACTTGCATATCCAAGACATTTATCACACAACTAGACATCCAACCATGTCTTAATTTAGCATCTATTCTAGGTAAGATTCAGTTCCATTATATCCATCAACATACCAACAAGAAGAATACATACATACATACATACATACATACATACATATATATGTATATATATATGTATATATATATATATGTATATATATATATGTATATATATATATGTATATATATATATGTATATATATATGTATATATATATGTATGTATATATATATGTATGTATATATATATATATATATATATATATGTATATATATATGTATATATATATATGTATATATATATATATACATATATATATATATATATATATGCCTAGGAATTTAGAAGGGGATAGAAAAAAATAATTGAAGAATAGAGAGACAAGGATAGATTAGTACATTTTTGTAATACATAACATTTTATCAATGAAATAGCCATTTCTATTTTGAGAGAGAATTAAACTGTTCAATCCTATTTTTAGGCAGAGCAAGGGCCCACTCCTCCAAGAACTAGGATCTTCATTTTTAGTCAGTATTTATATTTTATTTTGCAAAAGCAAATAGGTCACTCTATTAAATTTATAAATGCTTCCAACTCCTTAAAGTTAAAATTTGTTTTAGATTTGTTCCTATAGGTGTCTTACATTAAATTCTCATTTCTTTGCAATTATTTCTAGCAATTTATTTTATTCTACAAAAGTGTGTTTATTTCCGACAATCTATTTCATTTTGCAAAAGTATGTTTATTTCCAACAATCTATTTCATTTTTACAACGTGTGTTTACTTCCAGTAGATTTTCATAGTTTGATTCCAATAAAGGTTTTAACCAAGAAGTCCTTAAGACATTAAAAATCCCCCAAAACAAAAATAAGCAAAATACAAATACCTACAATCAATTACTAAATCGCTACAATTATTCTTTTTTCATATAGCTTTAGCACAACCCTGGTTAAATATGACATCAACAAAAAGTTGATTAAATGAAGGGAATAACGACACCCATCACTCTTGCTTTCCTATGAATTTCTAAAGAAAGAAGAGGTGACCTTGTCTCACACCTCAACCTAGTCCTTATTCTTGGTAGTTTCAGCTTGTAAACTCTGAATCTTATTTAAAATATGATTTGTGACCCTTATATTTATAAATAACAATGATCATATTTGCACATTAAGCAAATTTTGCATAAATATATACATAGTTCTTTAAATAACAACTATCTTTAACAAATTATCTTAAATATGCCTCTAAAGTAATGAATATGAATGATATTTACAACTCTAAATTGAAATAAACCCAAATTTAAAAAGTATCAATCAATCTTTGAAAAAAATTGATATCACTAACCTCAAATGTGGTAAATTTAATAAATCTTAAGCTACCTTTGCAATAATTTCTCATAAATCTTCAAAGAATAGCAATCTTTAGCTAAATAAGCTGAAAGATTGGTTTGAAACCATGAATATCAATTATTTTTACATAATTAAGCTAATAACAACAAACATATGTAAAGAATAAATTCAAATTTGAAAAAAAATCACTAAAATTAGCTAAGATAATTTAAATTCACAATTTTTTAGCTCAACGCTCCTTTTGGCACTAGTGAAACATCACAAGTTGATGCTTGAAAGTATATCATAGGGTCTACAAAGTGTTTGAAATACTTCTCATTTCTAGATTCAAAGAATCTATAGCATGAGTAGATGGTTGTGATCATTGTGATATCTTTGGTGGAATAGTCAAAAAGTAATTAACTGTTTCATAAAATGATAATATAATTAGTTGTTATGAGTAACTATGGTCTTAAATATTTGTTTTGAAAGATGATAGTAAACTAAACTAAGTATAGTTAATTATGATCAAAATAGAAAGTATAATCTAGCATGGATATTTATAATGAAAAATAAACTACATTGATTTGATTAAAAAGTGAACAAAAGGAAGGGTAGGGAAAAAAAGGAAGATATTGCTGATCTTCAATCTAGACATTATGACAAAGCTTAAAATTCATCTAAACATGCACTCAAACCAATATATGACATGAAATAGCCAAAAATACAAATCCTATCATATACTAGGTAAATTTCTAAGGATAGTTGAAGCAATGAAAATAAGAAACCAAGTTCAGTTTAAAGATTTAATTACATAATAAAATTGAATTATCACATCTATAAAAAAGTAAGGAAAATGAAATGAATCTAAGATCTTTCAATCAATCTAGCATAAGCACAAAATGACAACTCTACATTCAAATATGCACATCTATAATAAATAAAACAATTCACATCTAAACATCAAACCAATTAGTTGAGGAAGTAGCCATGATAACAAAATACGCAAACAAATACAAGACAATCTTTCTAGAATTCCCTTGCTTACATTAATTTGATCCAAATTTATGAGGTAGTTTTTTTATCTAAAACTCCCTCCTTAAAAATGATAGTACCACTTTTATAGAAGACTTTGAGTTATGTCAATCAGGCATATCAAATGATAATTTCATAAGTGTTAAGGACAACTATCCTTTTACAACATTCTAAAACTAATGACATTTTATAAATGGACTGACCTATAAGCAATGGACCTTACAAGATGCACATGATTTTAAAAAATATAATATTATCTTTTAAAATTATATACATGTTTTGTTACAAAAATAATATGCTAAGTTAACATATTTGACTTTGAGATGCCACTTATTGCTTTTACCTTTGTTCTAGGATCTTTATTGCCTTATCATCCTATTCATTAATTAGCTTGATCTTGATGATGGGCTCCATGAAAAGCTCTTATTATTGATCTATCAGGCCTTTGATGTCTTTTTCAGTGTTGCATAAGGCCTCTCTAATACTCCTAACATCACCAATTTTTTCTTCTACATATAGGATTATGTTCAAGATTCTTTTATCATCTGCCCCTATTTTACCTTGGCTTTTGATCTTCACTTCTTACATGAATTGAGTAGTTTTGTGTTTTAACTTCTCATCTATTATCAATCCAATGGTACTAAGGGTATTTGGGTCTTTGATCAATCCACTCAATATATGCACCATTTAGTTTTCCAAATATTTGAAATCCTTTGAAAGATCATCCATGCCTCTGGACCATTTATTTAAATCATTCATCTTCTCAATTAGGACTACTATAGCCATATTTAAATGGGCTAAGATAACTATTTTTAAATCAATAATTTGGTTTTCAATCAATATATTAATCAATTAATTTTCCTTATTTATTGAAGTCTTTCACTGATTTATTTGGATCATAGCCCTAGAATATTACTTGTTTACTATATCTAGCTTAGACCTTATTATCTATAAGGAACCAAATATATCATAGATCATGCCCTCAAACATGTTGATAATATCCCATAGCACTGATAGGATAAAATACACCTCTAAGTTCTTATTTTATTGTTTTAGGCCTTTGATAATAGCTTAAAATTGTTCTAATTGTACTTGATCTAGTTCTAATATATATTCTTCAAATATTAGATCCTCACCAGGTCTTTATCCCTTCTCCTAGGTCAACTTAGCCAAGAGATCCACCTTTTGATATGTAATCTCTTCACTAGATTGCATGGATATTTTCTCAGTCACCCTTTGTAAAATATTAGTTTCTAGATCATACTTGAACCAAAATAAAGATTAGGTCACATGTGGAACTTGAACCTCTACTTGTGATTCAGCTGATTGAATTGGAGTAGCCAATCTCTTTAGTTATTATTATTTTAGAGAAATGATACATGGCTTGAATTTTTTCTATAGGTGAATGTTATTAGCCTTCACCATAGCCTATGTATGATGAATAGTGGGAAGATTTTTTAACCTTGGTTCATAAGTGAACCACTCAGGGATAGGTGGACCATATAATATGTTTTCTTCACTAAACAAGTTGAGTTCACTCAAAGTTGGTGTAATAGTTACCATTTATTTCTTTGCCTTTAGAACAATGGCCATCTTAGCTATCTTTTTAGGGGTGTCAATATCCATTAGGTCCAAGGACTTCCCCTTATCTTGTTTGAATTCTTCAACATTTTCCTCTTCATCTGAATCTATCTCATAAGTCATAGATAACATACTAAGTACATCTTCAATGGTTTCATTGGGGTTCAATGTTATCATATGTACCTTTTGTTGAGGGAAATCTTGCTCTAATGATTTTGAAGATTAAGGAATAGATGAACTAGAATAAACTTCATCTATAAGTCTCTCCTCATGTATATGCTTTACTTGAGTCTATGTTGATGGAATCTTAGGAGCACCCACATCAATCAAGTGATACTACCTTTGGCCTAGTTTCCACCTATCCTCCATTTTCTGGTCTCTATTCAATATAGACTCAAGACTTATGTTGTGATCTTTTAATCTCCTAGTAACTTAAAAGTAAGAGGATGCTTTTGTGTATATAAAATCAAATGAACTAGGCTCATGCTCATAAGGTATATTCAAAATACCTTTGATCTTAAAATTTTCTTTTACCCTCCCATGAGGGTCCCATTGTCTAAGATCATCAATTTTTAGGTTTAAAGACAACCTATAATTTGATGTAGCTTTAATATGGTCCCATTACCTTAAGATAGTCTTACCAATTATCATGGGGAAACCAACCAAGAAGCCGTTATTCTTGGTTTTAAAAAATCCATCTATCCCATTGAAGAACTGGTAAGACACCTCTTGTCCTACTAATTTATCAGGTATATGGATTGGTAATTTTAGAGGGGCATATTGAGTTCCTTCAATCCTTATGATAGTGCAATTTGGAATAGTATTAGGAAATAGTATAAGTACCATTTGAATAACATTCTATTTGACCAAGAATATTTTTGGTTTCACATAGGGCATCTAGTATATAGGGCATCATTTAAAACTTAGTCTTCTTATTCTTGATTACATATATTTACCTACTTAGGGATATTTTTATTATCTCACCTAATGGAGGAACCATTAAATTTTCAATGATGAAGTATACCATATGCACCTATATTAGATATACATATGATATAGTTACATACCCATATAACTTGTTCAACATTGTTGTTACTATCCTAACTCGAGGTCTAAATTGACTGACATGGATGTTCTTAGCTAGATCCATAATAAATTGGTTAAAAATTTCTAACCACATAGTTAGGGTGTCCATCATGTTGTGTTACTTTTCCCGTGAATTAATGGATGTTAGGTCAATATAATGCTTGGAAAATTTGTAGTAAGACTCAAATGTAATTGGGGATATGTAATAAATTTTCATTAGATTATGTTCATTAATCAACATGCCCTTGTCTATTTAGCTACTCTAAAAATAGGACTAAGAACATTAATGAAATGAAGTAACTCTACTTTAACATCTATATATTAAAGTCTAGTCATCTTTATGGCCATAATTTCATCATGTAGTCTCTTTATTGGGAGGATATTTTATTCTTCCTTGGTAATAATCAGCTGGTTTTCAATTATCTAGAACAATTTGGAGTAATTATTATCCCCTATATTCAAAGTAGTTATAAATTTTGTGTCCTTGAACACTCATCCTTCAATATCTAATGTCAAATATAGCTCAAATTTTTGTTTTTGAACATGGTTATGAGTTTCCATTACTATAATTCTAGTTGGATTATCCTTTTACACATAACAATCCAAATCTCTCAACTCAATCATAGTAATTTCATGGGCAATTTAAGGTCTTTCATAAAATCTAGGTATTTTTGGAGGTTTACACAAAGATTTAATGGTGTCAAGTGGGTTTGAAGTATGTAATTTGGTGAGTTATATTGTATTTAGATTTCACATTTATACCTTCCGTGTGATTGGACCCATAATATCTTCTAGTATGATGTTTTCTGCCTATATGGCACTGTTATGTCACACTATTCATTTATTTAAAATGTGACCATTGCCATTTTTGGGACACATGTTAGCATCTCATATGATCTTAGATCTTAATTAAATGCATGTCATTGATCTCCTCAAGAGTCTTCTAACCTTGAAATTTACCACAACCATTGATATTTGATCTAAGATTATGAGATTATGCCACTTGGCATCATTTTGTGCCTTTTGTGTACCTTATAATCATAATTCATTCTAATAACACCCTTATTACATGTATAAACATCATGTTCAATCTAAGATCTTTAAATTTTTGACTCCACTCACTCCACTGATCTTGCATACATGATCAAATATAGGTCATTAATCTTCATCCATGGGGTTAAACTCACACCACTGATTTGTTGAATGCATAATCAAGCATATAGCAGTGATCTTTATCCTTACACATAAATTCAGCTATGTTTCATTGAGCTACTTGATCACTTGCCAATATTGTGACACTTGTCACTTTCACATTCCTTCTTAGTATCTTTGATTTAATGACCTTTGCTCATCATTAGATCTTTGATCTATATCTAAGATAATGACACTTGCCATTCTCATAATCCTTTGACATATTAAATCTATGCTTTCCATTAATATTTTAATGTGTGATCAAACACATTTTGTATATCCTTGAGCTTGATTTATTGACTCTGTATTTGCACGTGGATCATTGATCTTCTATACAAGCTTTGAGATTTTTCCACTTGGTAGTATATCATTTAATTCATTCATGTGAATAATGAAATTAGTGAAGTAAGGGTTCAAATATATAGAGACTTAGGGTCAATTTCAAACTAAGGTTTTAGATGCATTAATAAGCATGATTAAAACTTAGGATAAAATTTAAACTAGGTATAAGACATAATAAAATACTCCCATGTAAATATGAATCCCATATAATTTTGAATCCAATTCAAAAGGAAATTAAGCTAAAATATTTAGACTAAGGTTTTTAACATCATTTAAACATGAATTTAATCAATTAACCAAAGACCAAAGGTTAATCAAAGGGTTAAATTAGAATTAGAGCATAAAAACCTATATATTGTTCATTTTAATGAGGACCTATTAAACCTACAACATTGAAACATATGAATCAAATGTTAGCAACATCAAATAGAGTCAAAGAAATATTATGAACTAACATGACAACATAAACTCGATAAATCATGATATTCAATAATGGATTTTTAACAAGTGTAATTCTATAAAATTGAACAAGGGTCTTTATTTTTTAGAAATGGGGGTATGTTAACCTCAAAAGGTTATTGAGAAATTGTTTAATTATATTATAGAAAACTTTAAAGACTCAAAAAAACATAAGGCTACACATTTATCTAATAAAGAGGAAAGTATATCTAAAAATTGGATCCCATCTCTCTCATCCACCACTACATGCAATCCTAGAATGGAAACTAGGAGCAAAATAAAAAGGATCCCCCCAAATCAAGGATGGATTAAATGTAATTTTAATGAGGCGTAGAAAGGAAACCTTGGAATTTATGGTGGTGGTGGACTGCTATAAGATTAAATGGGTGATTTTATATTTATGTTTGAAGAATGAATTGGTCACCAAAATAACCATAAGGTTGAATCTCTAATAGCCCTATGGGGTATCCAAGTGGCTAAGGACTTAGGAGTTAGAAAGATACTAGTCAAGGGTGACTCCCTCAACATAATTAATTGCCTCAACAAGATTAATAAAGTCTCATGAATAATTTAATATACCAATGAAGAAAGAATGGATATAAGCAAACACTTCAAAGAGGTGAAATTTGAATACACTTACCATGAAGGCAATCACTTAACTGATTACTTTTATAGTAGAGGAGTTATGGTAGATGTGTTTAAAATTTGGAAAAAGTAAGTCACCTTTACACATAATTGTAATGAAATTATTACTAGGGATAGAATGAATATGTCACAATTATTAATGTGATATTCAAAACAATCTATGAATACCGATGATAAACAAAAATCATAATAATAGCTTCATTGGCTCCTTGGCACATGAGACCCAAGGTGAATTATAAAAACATTGAATGTACACAAGGAAATTAGCTTCCATATATTCCCACTATAACTCTTATTTCTTCCAAAGTTATACTCTCCATATAATCCATATTCAATCTACCATGGGAGATCTAAATAGAATTGAACCCATGATAGATGATAATATAAAAAAGGACAAGGAAGTCTAGGCAATTCTAAAAATTGGTGGGCTGACAAACTTCATCAATAATATATGCATGCATGATAAAAATCTATCAAAAAAAAATTCATAACAATGGGAGGATAAAATGGTAACTATAAATATTGTCTCTATCAAGATCACCAAAGGCCTAATAGCTCAAGTTATAAGTTTAAAAATTGAAGATGTCAAATTCACTAAGTTCAATGGAGACTATAAATAAGAGAGGGAAAAATTCTTGAATGAATGTGATCATATTCCCAAATGCATTTGTGTATTCTTATAAAAGGACATCCCAAAACCCTTTGATAGAGTAGTCAAGTAAATAATGAGGTACGTGACTTTGGATGGCAAGTACAATTTAGTGCATCACTTTCATTTACCTATTCTAAACTATTTTTTCCATCTCATTCCACTTAGTCTGCCTTTCTATATACTTCATTCCCTAGAATATTTGATTTGTGAAGTAAAAATGGGTATGAAAAAAGAGACCCTTATTTAGGTATTGATTTTATTAACCTATAAATAATTCCAAGCATCTAAACCCACCCCCTATCTTCCCAAAACTAGAAAGTGTTAAACCAAAGAGAAATATATCACCATAATCCTAATAATCTTTACCAAATTCCTTGATTCCTCCAAGAAATATCAAGATCCCATTGAAATTTATAGTTATTACATTGACCAAGACTATATCCCCATATCCAAGATCAAAAAATTTGGTAAAATGGCCATAGACCCTATGCATGTTCCCTCCACCACTATTAAAAAGAGAAAATATGTTATAAAATCCACTAATCCCTCCCCCTCTCCTTCCCTCCCCAACCCCACACTCTCCTCTACTCCTACCAACCCTTATACCACTCCACTATCAACTTCCCATGAGCCTAATGATAATATTAAATTGGAGGATAGTAAAAATAATCTAAAAATGCTCAAACAAAGTCTCCCTTCTATTATTATTTTGGAGACTACTTCTTAGAAACCCCATCCTACTCCTATTCCCACACAATCTAATCCCCCCTTGAATAAAGGAGCTTATGGAGGATCAAAAATATCAATCAAAACTAAAAACTATTGAGGATGAGGTGGATTTGCACAAATCAATCCTTCATTAGTTATTTAAGGGTCAAAAACGATTCAAGGATGAAATCAATAAACTTAGCCTCAATGACAACATCTACTACACTAACTCTGAACTCAGCGAAATCAATAAAAAAATCATCAAATAAAGGAAATATTATTTAAACTATAGAATTGAAATGAATCACTAAATCAAAACCTTAACATGATGGTTTAACACAATAGATTCATTGCTAGGAAGAGCATTCAAAGTATAGAGACCTTAAACTCTCTCACTAAAGGCAAAGATGACAATGTTGATCCCCATAGAAACAACAAAAAGATAAAGGGTATTTCTAATTAAAATATTGAGCTACATCCCATTGAGAATAAAAATATACTTCTAGAGAATCTTACTTAGAATTAGTCCAAGGCATACAAAGAATGGATAGGTCCTAGAATCTAGTTTTCTAATGTTTTTGATACTTATTTTCTACTTTTGAGCTGGCTATTTTACTTTTTTTCTTTTGGCATATGAATTGTAATATATGGTCTCTATACCTTTATTTATCTCTTCTTGTAAAGTTCAGATTACCTCTTTAAAACCCTCTTTTACCAATACTAAAAACTTATGCCTAGTAGTGACAACACCACTATATTGAGATCCAATAGTATAAAATTAATAGTAGTATATTTATTTCAATAAGAATTCACTGTACCTACCATGATATGATAGGTGTATCATATGGTTGACTTACCATCACTTAGATCTCCTTCCTAATCATGGTATATGTAGCCTACAAATATATTTTTCCCACTAGAAGTGTAGCTAGTAATTGGGGATTTTAC